>CAUYON010086756.1:0-17953 GCA_963573935.1 Arctocebus calabarensis
GCCTGGGCCAATCTGTGAAATAGAAAAATAGCCCAGCATTGTGGTGGGCACCTATAGTCCCAGCTACTCGGGAGGCTGAGGTAAAAGAATCACCTAAGCCCAGGAGTTGGAGGTTGCTGTGAGCTGTGTGATACCATGGAACCCTACCGAGGGTGATAAAGTTAGATTCTGTCTCTACAAAAATAAATAAATAAATAAATAAATGACAATAAAATAAAATAAAATTCAGAAAACAACAACAACAAAAACAAAACACACAATACACAAAAAATAAACAAGAAAAAAAGTCTCAAAAGTGGGCTACTTTCTTGACATTACTAGTGTTAATAATAAAACTCCTACTTTATGTTGATGTTATTTTTCTTGCCTTATTTTGTTTTATACCTATCATTTATGTTTAATAATTAAAATTAAGATCCTATACCATAAAATCTTACTTATCTACTTTTACTCATCTGTAATCACAGTCTCATAAACATTGGCTTGTTGAAATAACAATTTTCGCTATTTCAAAATTTAAATAACCTGAATAGAGGATTTGGTTTAAGATGTTTGACTATGTGCAACTAGTGTGCGTCATTCCCAGTAAAAGGAATCAGAATTAGCAAGTAGATGCTCACATTTTGAATAGTTAGTCTAAGAGAGCACTAGAATTTAACATGGAAGCAGCAGGAATTGGGAAAGCAGGGGAGAGGGAAGCAAGACCCTTGCTCAACTGAGACGGCAGAAACATGGGAGAAAGTCCTGGACATCAGGAAGGCATGAGTGGGAGATCCTGGGGGATCCACACTCCTGACAGGGACTTTGGAAATCCTCACCATGGGAGACGCTCCAGACGAAGACAGTGAACAGAACTGTTGACTTCTGTGAAGTCCCACAGGATTTGGGGCCCTGAGCAGCTTCAGAGAGTTGCACAGGATTCGGAGTCCTGAGATGTTCAGAGAGCCCAGATCCTAGAGGTGCCTCCTCCGCTGGTGCCCCTACCTTCCCTGCCACCGCGGCAGCCACAGGACCACCAAGAGAGCAGAGAGGCTGGGTACGTGAGTGTCCCCCAACAACAGAAACCACTGCCACTGCTGATGTTAGGCAGGGCCAGCAGGGCGCACTCCCAGCAACTGCCTTCCTCCACTGAGCACCTGCCCTTCCTTCCTGGTAGCCAGTGTGAGAATCACTGCCCCTGTCCTGCCTGAGCCTTCGCTGCAGCCTGCAGTCATTCTCTGCCATCTCTACAGCTGCCAGGCCATGGAGAGAACTGGGAAACTAGGTACTTGTGCGCTGCAAGGACAGAGGCCACTGGTGAGGGAGGGGGCGGTGAGAGACCTGTGAACCCACAACCCCCTGCCGCCACTGAGAGGGGCCTGCCCTTCCTGGTGACAAATCCACAGCACAAGTTCCCTTCCCTGCCAGTTGCAGCCTGAATCTATTCTGGATCCTACTTCCCAGTGGGTTGAGCCACCTCCACTTCCTGGGCAGGGAGGAGTGGGGAAGTTGGATGCCTTTGAGAACCCGAAATTCAGAGACTGCTGTGGCTGCTAAGTGACAGTGACATAAGTAGATCATCCTCCTCTCAGATGCCTACCCTAGGTGAAGCACAACTGCCCTGCTGCCACATGAGAAGTCCAACTGCTGCACAGTGGGACCAGACCAGAAGCCCACTCCCAGAGGGCTACATCCCCTGTGCCCTGCATAGTATCAGACTCTCCGAGGCCCACGGTTGTCTGGCCCACTCCCAGAGGGCTGTGGGCCCTGTGCTCTTCCCTGTGAGGCCCACAGTGGTCAGGCTGTATTGATCGCACTGGGCAGGACCTGCTCTCCCACTAGCAAGCCCACAGTGCACCCGTCTTTTACCTGCTTAGACATTCAGACATTCTACCAGTGACGGGGATCACCCTGCCCCTCCCTGTCATAGCCAGCACTTGAACCGATGGTGGATGATGACAAAGTTGCCAGCTTAGTCCTGATCTGGCACCACCCAGACCTGACCCAACTTTTCCATCCCAGGGCCTAGAGTTGTGATTACCTAAAACCACCATAAGCACCTGAATACTGCCCCAAGGGTGACATAAATTGCCAACCACACCACAGCTGGAACTCACCTGCATGAACCCAAGGGAAGGGGACCTCTTTCTCTCTACATGGAGCAGCCTTGTTCCCCCCGCACACCCACAGAAGAGAACAGGGAAGAAGGAGAAATTCTGCCTTGAAACCATTCAGGTGAAGAATTATAGGACAGGAGTTTTCTGCAGCTCTTGGTGCCTTGTGACCTGAGGATAGATGACAGTGTTTAACGAATCTGAGAGTCACTAGACTCAGGTGTGGCAGGGAAGCACCATTGCCTGAGACAACAGAGAGCCCCTTCCAGTGAACACATACTCATCACTTTCTGTCACAGCTGGCTCATACCTAAAAGTCCCACCTACCAGCGCTGTAGGCTGAAATGTATAATCCAATGTATTACCCACTATCAGAAGGGCATAGTGCTACAGAATGGAATAAGCTTTCTGAGTCCTCCCCGATCCCAGTGTCAGTGAAGGTGGTGAGCCACAAGAATGCTAGTATATCTCTACTACAATCAACATCTAAGAAATGGCCCACACAAAAGATTGTCTATAACCAAGGAACTCATATAGAGTCGTGCCCCAATAAAGCACCCCAAATAGAAGCATAGCAACCAACCACAGAATATGTTATAGTCCTCACTGTCAATGGGGGAATGAAGTCTTTAAAAAAAATCCTGTACAGGCTCTGTACCTGTAGCTCAACAGCCAGGGCACCAGCCACATTCACAGAAGCTAGAGGGTTCAAATCTAGCCTGAAAAATAGCCAGGAGTTGTGGCAGGCGCCTGCAGTTCCAGCTACTTGGGAGGCTGAGGCAAGAGAATTGCTTGAGCCCAAGAGTTAGAGGTTGCTGTGAGCTATGGTGCTACAGCAGTCTAAGAGGGCAGCATAGTGAGACTCTGCCCCCTCCCCCCAAAAAAAAATCCTGTACAGATGAAAGTAAATTCAAAAATAGAAAGTGACAGCTTTTCTAAATGAGAAGGAACCAGCCTGAAAACTCTATGAAATGACTGTTTCTAGTGTCTGGAAACAGACTAAGATGTTTATTCTGGCTAAGATCCATGGCTAAGAGTGCTGGGTCACACCAGCACTCTAGTCATGGATTGCAACCAAGAGGAAAATTCTGAAATGAAAGATAAAAAATTCAAAATATGAATTATAAGTAAGATCAATGAGATCAAAGAGTATCTCGAAATCCAATGCAAAAAAACAAAAACAAAAACAAAAAATAATTCAGGACATGAATTAAAAATTTAATAAGAGACAGATATTTAAATAATAGAACTCTGGAAATAAAGGCACATTGATAGAATTATTTTAAAGAATGTAGCTGAAAGCTCAAACAATAGAATAGACCAAGCCACAGAAAGTATTTCAGAGATCAAAGACTTATCTTTGGAATTAACTCAGAAAGAAAATTTTTTTAAATGTAAAGAATGAACAAAGTTTTAGAGAAAATACAGCATTATGCAAAATGGCCAAACCATCAAGTCTTTGATACTTTTGAAGAAGAAGAAGAGAAGTAAAAAGTATGAAAAACCTGTTTGAGGGAATAATTGAGAAAAACTTCTCTGCTCTTGCAAGAAATTTAACCAGTCATTATAGAAAGACTCAGAAAACACCAGGGAGACAAATTATAAGACCTCATGAAGACATGTAATCACCAGACTATTTAAAGTCAATGTAGAGGAAATAATTTAAAATTAGCAAGACAATAATGCCTTATAACCTTGAAAAGTAAGCCTATCAGAATTATTGCAGACTTCTCAGCAGAAACTTTATAAGCCAGTAGGAATTTTTGGACCTATTTATAATATTCTTAAAAGAAAGAACCTTTTGCCAAAAGTTTTGGATCCTCATAAATGAAACTTAATGAACGAAGAAATAAAACCTTTTATAAACAAGCAAATGATAAGGGAAATTGTCACCAGTAGACTGACTCTACAAGCAATGCTTGAGAGAACTCTGAAAATGGACATGAAAAGTCAATGTATGAAAAAAAGTATGAAAATACAAAACTCACAGGTCCATAAAACCAGTTTCACATTTTTTTATGACAGTGTCTTGTTGTGTTGCCCAGGCTAGAGTGTCATGGCATCAGCCTATCTCACAACAACCTCAAATTCCTGGGTTCAAACAATCCTGGCTCAGTCTCCTGAGTACCTGGGACTACAGGCACTTGCCACACCACCTAGCTTTTATTTCTATCTTTAGTAGAGATGGGGTATTGCTCTTGGTTAGGCGGGCCTCCAACCCCTGAGTTCAAGGAATTCTCCCAACTGTGCCTTCCAGAGTGCTAGGATTACAGGTGTGAGCCACTATGTAGATTACTACATGTAGAATATAAATGTCTGTACATGATAACAAGAAAATGCCATTAATACTATGTCAACCAGTTCGATGAAAATATTTCAGATTGTATATAAAACCAACACATTGTACCCCATGATTACATTTATGTACGCACCCATGATATAATAAAAAAATAAAGAATAGAAAAAAAATTAAAAAGTAAAAAAAAATACATTTGAAAAAACAAATCAATTAGGCAACAATTAACATTATATTAATTTTAAATGCAAATGAGTTAAATGAATAACTTAAAAGACATAGACTGACCATATAGATAAAAGCACAAAATCAAAATATCTGTTGCCTCAGGAGACTCAATTTGTAAATATTTTCATAGACTCAAGGTAAAGGGGTGGAAAACATGTCATATAAATGGAAATCAAAAATAAGCTAAAGTACCTATATTTATATCAGATAAAACAAATTTTAAATCAACAGGAAAGTACAAAGATTTATAACATAAATGCCACTGTTATGCCCAGAAGTCTCTCAAAGACCATACCACCAGATAAGTCAAATTTAAAGAGTTCTTTTATTGGAAAAGCCCAACAGTGACTGACTCAATGTCCCAACATAGGGTTTCCGAAAACAGCCCCGACTTGTTTGTGGTTCTGGTTTTCATAGGCAAAACTTTTCCAGGGGGCGAGCAAGTGTTATTACAGAAGCAAAAACAGAGTTAAAGGGGTAGGGGGAATAAAGAGGGTAGGCTGTTTAGTCCTAGGGGGGAAATTCAGGGAGGGGCACTTACAGGTCATAAAAAGCTATAATCACTGGGGCCACAATCATGAGTAAACGCATTTACACAATGGGAGGGCAAACAAGAGGAACTAGTTTTGAAGGTAAAAGGGAGTAAATAGTAAAATGGAGTCAAGCTTGTTCTTTTAACATTTCAATATTATATATGGATGATATGAAGACCACCTTAACATAATCACAAGTGTTGTTCTCACGAGGGTAACTGGTGACTTTCTATATAGTACTAATAATTCTAGCAGTTCTAACAAGATTCACTTAAAATATCATGCAATGGGCAGGGAGGCAAGCGGAATCGTTTTTTTTTAAAAAGCAGTAAAGTGTAACAAAACAACAGAATGGAGTCAGGCCAACTTTGCCCCCCCACTGATCTCAGGAATAAGAGTTACAACAAAACGGAGTTAGGCCTGCTTTTCTTTCACCCTATCAACTAGACCTCGGAAAAGAGATGCACAAAAAGACAACAATAGTGGGCAATTTCAACACTCAACTGACAGTACTAGACAGACCATGGAGGCAGTAAGTCAACAAAGACACACCATTCTTCAACTGGTCTCTACAAGTTTGGACCTAACAGACAATTTTAGAGCATTCACCTAACTCCTGCAGAATACAGTATGCATTCCTCTACAAGTGTGGACCTAACAGACAATTTTAGAGTATTCACCTAACTCCTACAGAATACAGTATGCATTCCTTAGAAAGAACACTTTCTAAGATACACTATATGCTAGGCCATGAAGCAAGTCCCAATAAACTTTGAAAAAAATTAAAATCATATTAAATATCTTCCCAGACCACAGTGGAATAAAACTAGAAATTAGTTTCAAGACAAAGTCTCAAACCTATCCAAATACATGGAAATTGAAAAACCTGCTCCTGAACAATCTTTGGATCAACAATGAAGTCCGATGGAAATTAAGATATTTTTAAAATAAATGAAAATAGTGGCATGACGTATCAAAACCTCCAGGATCCAGCAAATTCAGTAAGAAGAAAGTTTGTAGCCCTAAACGCCTACATCAAAAAACAGAAATATCACAAAGGAACAATCTAATGTCACACGTCAAGGAGCTAGAAAAATCAGAACAATCCAGACCTAAAATTTGTTTGCAGAAGAAATGACATAACACTTATCAGAACAGAACAAAATGAAACTGGAACCAGCAAACACAAAAGGGTGACAAAACAACAGTTAGTTCTTTAAAAGCTAAATAAAATCGATAGAACACTAGCTGCATTAACTGAGCAGAGAAGCGAGTGGACTCCTACAAGCTCAAACTTAAATGAAAAACAGATATGAATTATAATTGATACCACAAAATTATAAAAGAGACTACTACCCAGATCTATAGACCCATAAACCAGAAAATATAAATGAAATTGATAAATTTCTGGAAACTGAAACCCCCAAGCTTAAACCAGAAAAAAACAAAAAACCCAGAAACCCTGAACTCATTAAGAAGTCATAAAAAATCCGCCTCCTTCTGCAAACAAACAAACAAAAAAAGCTGAAGACTAAATCTATTCACAGCAGCATTCTACCAAATGAACAAAGAAAAACTAGCACCAATTATACTGAATTTGTCCAAAAAGATGGAGAAGAAAGGAAGAGTTCCTAACTCATTCTTCAAAGCTGGCAACACCCTGAGAGCAAAGCTGGGAAAGGGCAGAACAACAATAACAACAAAAGAGACCAATATCCCCTATGAACATAAATGCACATATCCTTAACAAAATACTAACAAAATGAATCTATCAGTATTCAAAAAAAAAATAATACACTATGATTAAATGGGCTTTTTTCCTAGGAGGGCAAGAATGGTCCAACATATTCAAGTCAATAAATTTTATACAGAGTTGGCTGACATGTAGACAATATTTTGTAAATATTTTGTAAAATTTTATAATGAGTATTTTGCAAATAAATGTATATGTAGTTACAATTCTCCCTTTCTTCTATGTATGGTGACTTTAGAGGTGATTCTTGGGACACTCTGTATATATATTTATATATACATATATATACACATACATACACACACATATATAAATATACACACATCATAGAATGGCCCTCAGTCACACACAAAAAATACTATCTTGCAGTAACACGGATACAATTGGAGGCCATTACCTTAATTTAATTCAGGAATGGAAAATCAAACACCACATGTTCCCACTTAAAAGTAGGTGCTAAACTATGGGTACCCATGATTATACAGATATAACCTATTTGACAACAACCAAATGAATAACTTTGATAGATTTTTATTGAGTCAGGAAAATAGACCAACTACAGAAAAGAATGGGTTTAATGTAGGAATAGGATTTTACCCGAAGGTGGGAGAAGGTGAGCTAGAAAGCCGTGGAAAGCTGCAGTCCTTCACTAGGTTATCTTGGATCACAAAAGTGGGTGGGGAGCCAAATCCATGACGGGGTCTGGAAAGTTGAAATTGACAATGGTGGCCCGACAAACTACTGCATTTGACTGCTATGGCTACAGAACAGAAGTTAGATCACAGGACTGAAAGGTCATCTTCTCTGGTAACTAAAATTGTGAAGTGAAAAGGAAGTGACTCCTGAAAAGGAGTCAGAAGGTCCAACACCTCTGACCACTGTGATTGTGATAAAAGGGGCTGCAACATGGTATGCCAATGGCTGACTGCCACAGCTTCTAGAAAATAATGGCCTATCCTCTCCAAAATGCTTGGCAACTTCTCTCATTAGTAAACTCTAACCCAGAACTGTGTGAGGAGTGGGTTCAGGAAATGAAGCTTCTGTGCACTGCAGAGGATTTCTTAGAAGTGAGTGGTCAAATTTGACAACTATCTACCCAAGCAGGCCACCTGATTGTCAACTCAGCATCAACATCATCCTCTGTATTTGTATTGAATTCCAAACAAAGTTAATAATATCATTCTTCTGCTTACGTTGATGGGATGGTTCAGTTAGGGTTCTACCCAATTAGCAGAAACGTTATATATGTATATGCATTTCTACCCATACGTGTAATTAATTATATTCAGAGTTGTATTTAGAAAAGAAATTTATGAAAAAGCAAATCACTTACAAAATTGTGGAGGCTGACCAATGTTCACAGGGTTAGGATGGGAAGCTCAAGAACAAGCAGGAACTCCATGTTCATGTACAGAGGAGTGGTGTATACCTGGTGCAATCAGGAAGCAAGACCCAGGAAAGGAGAAGCAATTGTAGATGTAACTGCAGACCTCACAGTTCCCTCCCAGTTCATGGAATCTACATGGAAATTTCATCACCTACTGCCTTGTATTTCAACACTGCATTCTTGAACTTGGAAAATAACCGTAGCTGGGTTCTGTTACCCCTACCACTACTACGGGTGTATTCAGTCCAACAACCCATTTATCACTTGACCTCTGTAAACTGGACATGGAGAATTATTACAGTCACTGTGCAGTATTTTCTGAAAGTGGTATATCTTATTCCCTTAATTAATGAAACAGAAAATATGGGCATGGTTAGGATTACTGTTTAATATAATTATATGTATTATAATTTATATATATAAAGTTATATATTTTTATATATACATACGTTATTTATTGTAACATCTGTTTTATAGGTAAGAAATGCCTGAGGATCTTACCCAGCTGGTAAGTAAGAAAGCAGATTTGGGATAGAAGACCTGACTTCACAATTGGCCTCTCTCATGGTGTACCTTTGACACAGTTCCATTTTTAGGAAATTCTTGAGATTAAATGTATGACACCAAAACTATCAAAATCCTTGCATCTCTGAAGATAGTTTGCCATAAGTTTAATTTTGATTATTTTTCTAAGCAATATATTTTTATAAAATAATTTTACCTTCAGTTCTGGTGTTGGTATGTATCAGCATTTTTCTGGTCCTACTTTTCTGAAATATCTTAGCAATATGAGAGTATAGGTTATTTCCCCTTGTGCATCAATCATATGAGATATTAATAATCCTCACTCACTAGGAATCTCATTTCTGCAATATGAGTTATTTGTTTATTTGATGATTTTTTCATTATTCCATCTGCAAAAGTCTAACTAACTGGATGTTAGCTGTCCTCTTGCGAAACTTTACATATATATGATCTTAAAAAGTAAATGAGAACAGTGCTTGGGACAATCTTTCTATTGATTATATAATACATTATCAATATATGTATATATATTTCACTATATAGAGAGAGAAAGAGAGAAGGAGAGAGAATAGTTTTTAATTCCATTCCTGTTGTTTCATTCTTCTATCTGGAGATTTTTATAAAATAATTTAAAATCTTTGATTATTTTATTTATTATTTATTTTTAGTTCTGAATATTATGAGGTACACACATTTTGGTTACATGAATTGCTTTTTGCATAGTTTGATTCAAACTTACTAGTATGCTCCTCACCTGAATAATTTTATTTTTATTTTTGTTGTTGCAAGGTTTTCTGATTGTTAATGATTCAAGGACCCAATACCTTTTTTAACTTTCGGCAGATCGCTTTTTCTTCTATTACTAGCATTGTTTCTGTTCTTTCTGAAATTTTTTCAGCTTTTAATACTGTCCATTTCTTTTACTTAGACTTTTCTCAACTATTTGGACATACTTGGTTTTCCATCCAAATTTGAGAAAGAATTACTAAATAGCTCATTGGAAGCTATAAGCGAAAACAAAAACATAAACAAAAAAAATTACTAATTCATTAGGGAATAGAACTGTCATGTAAACTAGTAATCTTTCTTTTTTTTTTCAGTTTGCCTGGCAGATGATGATTGAGAAATTAAAGCAATTAGGTTTTTAGGATCTCAACAATTAGAACATAGACATTATTCATAATTTAATTGTACTATTTTCTTTCATGTCTGATCCCCAAAGTTAAGTTGGAATAGTATCTGGGAGAATCTTTCCCTTTATTACATAATACATCATCGCACTTCCAGATTGCAATGTGACAGGTACCCTTTTGAGAAGTTAACAGTTCTCTCCTTATATCAGTATTTATATGTATCAATAAAAATTACATGGCCAATCTTTTATTTCTTTTTCAGAAATAAACATTGAGGAAATCATATATATGATCATTGGTGCATATAATTATATTAATATTAAATAAATAGAAGTTAAAAAAATAAAATTTAATATCTAAACCTTATATATTAATATGCTATTTTCCCAGAAATAAAAATAAGCTTTGAAATACATTAACACCTATATCTATATTAAATATATTAGTACCTATGACTATTTATTTTTATTTATTTATTCATTTATTTTTTGTAGAGACAGAGTCAGTTTATCACCCTCGGTAGAGTGCCATGGCGTCACACGGCTCACAGCAACCTCCAGCTCCTGGGCTTAGGCGATTCTCTTGCCTCAGCCTCCTGAGTAGCTGGGACTACAGGCGCCCACCACAACACCCAGCTATTTTTCTGTTTTGCAGTTCAGTCGATGCCGGGTTTGAATCTGCCACCTTCAGTATATGGGGCTGGCACCCTACTCACTGAGCCACAGGTGCCACCCCCTATGACTATTTAAATATGTGATTCTAAAGTAAATACATTGAACCTAATTTGGTAAACTGGTAAACAGTAATTACACATGTAAGAGTATTTTTTAATTTAAATCCTTAAATACCTTGGAGAAATGAAGAGGCCTATCCTTAGTATTTGAGGACTTTCGGCCAGGTGACCATGATCTTTGACGAATGTCTCAGCAATGGTTAATTTTAAGCGTGAGCTGGATAAAGGGATCTCTGGATAGCTGGTAAAGTATTAATTCTAGGTATGTCTGTGAAGGTGTTTGTGGAAGAGTTTGAGATTTGAATCATGACCTGAGTGAGAACCTTCTCCTATCACTCTGGCAAGTCATCTTCCCATGGATGAAGGCCTTGGATAGAACACACGGGTTGGGGATGTGAACTTGCTCTCTCTTTTGGATTTGGAACATTTGTCTTCTCCTGTCATCAGACATCAGAATTCCTGATTCTCTGGGACTCTGGGACTTAGGCCCCACCAGGTGCTCAGGCCTTTGGACTCAGATAAATTATATCAGTCAACTCCCTGGTTCCATAGCTTACAGATGGCGAATCATGGAATTTTTCAGTTGAGTAATGATTTTATGGTTGAGTGATTCAGTCCTAATAATACATTTCCTCTTCTCTTTCTATTTATCTATCTCATTGGTTTTGTTGTTTTGGGACAACATTAAATAATAGAGACTCCCTTTTCCTGGAAATTGTCCATACAAAACAAACTATTTCCATGATTACAATTTATTTTGAAATGTAATCAAAATATTGTACTAGTTTCTCAATAGATTATTATCTTTGTGTTTGTGTCCTGTCCAAAGAGAAGAGAATGTTGGTGTTTTTTAAGATTTTAATTTTTTCTCAATTCCACTTTCTTTGCAAAGATTGCAACACCAAAAAGTATAAGAGTCAAATGCTAGTTCTTTATTCAATGCTTTCATTTATTTTTTTGTCACTCAAATACTAGTTGCCATGTATTACCCACAAAAGTTTCAAAACTCTTCCAAAACAAGTTGAAAGATCCCTTTTTATGTCTTGTTTCATATTTAAGGATTATGAAAAAAATTTCAGCTTCATTCTATCCAGCTTTATTGATAGATTTAATCTTAGAGTCTTTCCAATAAAGAGATTGACAGTGTTGACAATTTTTCGTTTTTTTCTAAATGAAAAAAACTGGAAAAAAATTGTTTTGCTATGGAGCACTAATAAACAATGACGATAACAACGTATGTATGTTTTTCCCCTCCCAAATTGCTATTCATATACATTACATCTTGGAGTAAGCCTTGCTGCCCCATGATTTCCTAATGATACATGTATTTTTCTTCTGTTTCCAGAAGAAATAAATATTGTCACATGACAAAAAATAATACGTCTTTATCTGAGAACAAGATTTTCTAGGAACGGTACGATCTGAAGTTGCTGTGTTAATTTGTAATAGTAGCAATAATAATAATAACTCACCCCTAAATTTTTTCTTTCTTTACTTTCTCCTCTTAAGCCTAGAATAGTGTGTATCAGTGTATAAAAAATGAGTACAATCTGGAAAGTTTAAAGAAAAATATCACTTGATTTTTGTACATGTATTTATTTTTCTTTGTGACTCACGTAAAACATGATAGATATTGTGTATTTTGAAGGCATCCTGTGTATATTTACTAAATATTAATATCCAAATTATGTATTTAATAGAGTTTTGGTAGAATTATTAGAGTGAAGTAAAAAGGCTTTGGCCCATTCAGTATGTTTATAAAATAAAAGGTTGGCTGATACAAAAAGGATTAAGATGCATGGGGTATAGCAAAACAGAAACAATTCCAAACAGTTTATATTTTACTGTATAGGAGGTAAAGGAAACATAATCATTATCATAACTCATTATTAATATGCAAAATTGTGAAGAAAAGAAGAATTTATAAGTATCATTGGAATAGAGTGATGAGTAAACAAAATAGCTTGGCAAATAATTGTTTTAATGAGTATGGTGGAGCTAATTTTTCTATAGGACATACTCATACCATGTTGATGGAGTAACATGTTCGCATGGTGAAAAGTAAGTGTAGAACTATCTAGCAAAACGTCAATCTATATAGATGCAGGAAGAACCACTATTTTATCTTTGACACTTTGGAAGCATTTTATATGATGACAATTAGTAGAACTTTCTACCATATACTATGCATATATTATTAGAGGTAAATTTTTTGTTCATTGGTTTTTTTAAATATTGTATTTACCTCTAAGAAAAATGTTCAATTATGTGTGCTATATGAATTTTGTGACATTTTTCTTTTCAAATACACAGAAATATTTAAAGAGAGAACATGGTTATGTTTAAACTAGTATTTAAACTGTTTATGTTAAATATGTACCTTTTTTTGGTATATAAATTACATTTCAGTAAAGCACTAAGTGTTCTTCCCAACGATACAAAAAGAAAACAAGATTTTTGGTAGTGATGGATGTATTTAGCAGATGATGGTATCATAAATATATATATATATATATATATCCCCAAACATCAAGATATGTAAGTTAAAGGTGTAAAATTTTGGGCATGTAAGTTATATCCTTATTAAAACTAAAAAAGAAAAAGTAAACAATGATACCATGGATGAGAAAACATATATTACTTAAAAATAATGATAATATTAGCTTGCACAGTATTGTGTGTCTTGTGTTAACCACATGGACCTAAAAGGAAAGTATCCTCCAAGGAGTTAAAAAATAACATCATTTGTTATAGTTTTCACTTTTGACAATAGTTTTCATTTTTCTCATTAAACAGAAAGTGGAAGGTCTTATTAAAACATATAACAAAAGAATAGTCTAAGTGAATTTACTATTTTTGTGTCCAATACTACTATCAAACTATGTGATTCTGAAACATTTTCAAACAACTGATAATATTCATTGAAGAAGTTTGGCAATAGATTTTAATAACTTACATTTTTTAGTGTGTGCTTTTACTAGTGTCTTTTTTATGATTTGTCTCTTTGTATTTGAGATTGTACTTAATTATATCGAATGAGGTATTCTAAAGATTCAAAATAATATCAAGAAAACTAGTCAATCTGAAAGAAAAGAAAGAAAACTAGTTTTAACAATGGTATGTGGGGGGTGGATTCAAACCCTGGACAAACTGCAACAAAAAAATAGCAGGGGTAACCTATGGCTCAAAGGAGTGGGGTGCCAGCCCCATCATATGCTGGAGGTGGCAGGTTCAAACCCTGCCCTGACCAAAAACTGCAAAAAAAAAAAAACCCCAAAACCCCGGGTGTTCTGGCTGACACCTGTAGTTCCAGCTACTCAGGAGGCTGAGGAAAAAGAATTGCCTAAGCCCAGGCGTTGGAGGTTGCTGTGAGCTGTGATGCTACAGCACTCTACCCAGAGCAATAAAGTGAGACTCTGTCTCAAAAAAAAAAAAAAAAAAAAGGTATGTAGGAAATACATATATAACACTATCATAGAACAAAGTATGTATTCCACATTTTTTTCATGTTACACGTGACAGACATTGATTTCTAGAAAAGTTTAATAACTTGTTTAGGTAAGAGAACTGAATATTAAGTGCCCTCTAAATTCAAAGTTATCTGATTTTCTTTTTTGTGTTTTAGACAGAATCTCACTCTGTTGCCCTAGGTAGAGTGTCATGGCATCATAGTTCACACCAACTTCAAACTCTTGGGCTCAGGAGTTCATTTTGCCTCAGCCGTCTGAGTAGATGGGACTACACGATACAACTAGTTTTGGAAACGGGGTCTTGCTCTTCCTCAGGCTGGTCTAGAACTCTTGAGCTCAGGCAATCCAGCCTCTTTGGACTCCGAAAGTGCTAGGACAAGCCATCTTATTTTTGAAGTTACTGTTCTTTATATAACAGCTAAAAAATAAAACAGTAATGAAACAATAACAACCAACAACACAAATATACATACCTAGCATTTATTAACTATTTACCATTAAGTAAATAGTAAATGAGTAGGCCTGTTTGGTTTTGAACATTCTACACCATCTACAACACTACTGTGTAAGTATTATTAGGATCTTAATTTCAATGATAAAGAAAGTAAGTCAATTTGCTTTAATTTGTGTGTATGGTTTTGTTTCTTATATAACAGTTTCAAAAAATTTTCTAAGCCAAATGTTCTACAATGTAATTACATATCCTCATCTCTGAAAACTCCTATCTTTGAACAAAACCATTTATTTGTAAAAGTTGAATGCATTTAGTGTATAAACCAAGCAAATACACACACAAGTATGGTTTTGTATGCTTTTCTAAAACTACCTTAAATTTGATGTCAACACAAATAGAATTTATGTGCTATATTAAATGTATTATTGTTTTAAAGATTATATGAGTAAAGCATTCTTATGAGCATACCCACAATGTTTTTTAATAGTGTCCAGTATGACATTTAAAGAAGAATTCCTTCTGTCAAAAAGAACTTGCAGAGAAATAGATTCAACAAAATATGCCTGTATGGAATTAGGACTCCTCTTGTCTTCCATTAATCTAATTCATTTTATTGTACAAAGTTCTCTTATAAATGCATCTGTGCACGGTGGAAATGTCAGTGAATGTAATAGAAGAAATTCCTGGGAGATTTATCATGGGATGTAATATTTAAATTACCTACATCGTTGTGCTGGGCAGAATCACAGGTGAAATTTATTTGAAATCACTTTTTTCTTAGATAATCTTGAAAAGCTTAAAAGGTCATCAAGCTCCTCACTGTAACTGAAAGTTAAAAAAAAATTATCAAGGCATATAACCATCTCCTGTTTTGGATGAATAATACCGTTATCATCTACTGAGGTATTTTCAAGTGAAGGCAAAGTTAACTTCATATTTTTAATTAATAATATGTGGTATAGAATTGAAGTGCGTGTGGGTGATTTAAAATATTTACTCAAATCTAAAAACGTTTGCTTGAAAATATTGAGCTACTTAACATGCAGTCCTACACAAAAAATGAGGAGGCAATGTCTCTATTCTATCAGATATTAAATGAAGACAGTGGGTAAAGGTATGTGGATGTCATATAAAATACTTGAGTATAATAAAAATACTTATGATAATTAAATGAGCTATGAGATTATTGAAAGGCTAATGAAATAGAAATTAGAGATAATGCACACATGTACAGGTGCTCCTTGACTTACGAGGTTTAACTCATCCTAAATTGAAAATGTTACAAGTCAACATTATGCCCAGTACACCTAAGCTACTGAATATCACAGCTTAGCATGTCCTACCTTAAACCTTCTCAGAATACTTAAATTGGCCTTTAATTAGGAAAAATCATCTAATACTAAAAGTCTAATACAAATCATATTTTATAACAAAACACTGAATATCTCATGTAATTATTAAATACTATATATTATATAAATATTATAACAATTTTCAACCATTGTAAAGTTGGAAAATATTAAGTCAAACCATTGTAATTTGGGGACTGTCTGTAGGTAGACATATTTACCCATATCTGATTGGAAACATTGATTTACCCTAAGAAAACTTGAAGGCCCAATCTTTCTCTTTCTTGAGCAAAGATGCAAATCAAGATGAATGGTCCTTGCAAGGTGGCTCAAGCTTGTAATCCTAGCACACTTGGAAGCTTAATGTGGAAGACCTGAGCCCAGGAGTTGGACACCAACCTGGGCAACATAGTAAGGAGATTTGTTCTATACACAAAAGCATTAAAAAAATTGTTCAGCCATGGTGGTGCACATCTGTAGTCCTAGCTACTTGAAAGGTTGAGTCAAGAGGATCTCTTGAGCCCAGAAGTTTGAGGTTGTCCCCTAACCTGGGAAACAGAGTCAGACTTGTAACACAACAACAAAATAAGATAATTGGCAATAAAAAGATTAGCCCAAGAAATTGGGGGGAAAAAAAAAAACTGACAGTCTTTGTGTGAATGAAAGAGAATCTTTTGAAGTTTAATTTAAAAGTATTGGGAACTTTAAAAAGATATTTCATAAATTATGTTTATCTAAAGTATTTCTAAATATATATTTCTAAGTACTTAAATATTTCATCATATTTTAAAATTTTATTAACAAATCATCAAATTTGAAAATTTATCACAAAATTAACAGAATTGGGATAAGAAATAACAGAAATTTAAGTGGAAAAATTTTAAATATGAAAATTAAATAGGAAAATATCACTTAACAAAATGTAAAGTGGGCTTCTGCAGTGCAGAGCTATTATTCTTCTTTCCCTAGAAAAAGCAGAGATTGTTTAAAACCTATTCAGCACTGAGGGGAGGAGCCAAGATGGCCATCTGTAGCCAGCTTTCCACAGAGGTTCCCGTCCAGAAAGAGAGTTAAAGGACAGAAACTCAGCAAGAAAGCTGATGGTTTGGATCTGAGCCAAAAGAAAAGGTCAAAGTGCATATCAACCCTGCTGGGGCTACCTGAGACCCCGAGGACACAAACAGAAAAGTACAGAGCCCATCACCAAGCAGACAGGAGTCCCCTCCCCCATGAGAGAGGCTCGCAGTATACTCCATACCTCCATACAAACAAGCGAGCAGAGTTCAGATGTCCTCCCACTCTACCCCACGGAAGAGACCCTCTAAAAACCAGACCTCCTTCCCCTACTAGGGTGCCGTGGCACCCTCCCACTAGGCAGAAAGCTGTATATACCTCTACCTGCAAGTTGGAGTTCCTGGTATTCCCCTCCACTCTCACCCCGAGGTCTGGAGGTCTGTCCCCCACAGAGTCCAGATTCTTGGAGAGTTTCTCAAGGGTTATGGATGGGGCATGGACTGTTGCTCATCTGTGCTGATGTTCTGGCTTAGGAGTGGTCAAAGGAAAGTGAGCCGAGAAGAGGCCCAGCTGGAAAGAAGGTCTCTGAGGCACGAAACAGCAATTGCAGCTGCAGGAACAATAGCAGGAGAGTTCGCACCCCTGGGGATGTTTTGAGGAGACACTCCCAGTCTTCTGGGCAGCCAGAGGAAGCAGGTGGCTTCTCTAGTGGTAGCCACCGGCAGAGTGGACCAGCAACCACGGTACATGAAGGATATACCTGAGGTGCTACCAGCTGGGACAGAGCACAGGGATTAGAATACTCGTAGAATCAGCTGATAACCAGGGTTAGGCTGCTTACAAAGGCCTAGAACTCACAGACTGAGTCAGACCTATTTGCAGCCTCAGTCTGATCAGGGAAATAGCCTTGACAGAAATAAATTCTGTGAACTTGTTCTGTTCCAGCAGTAACATCAATCAGGGACAGGGCTGGAACTGAGTGAAT
>CAUYON010086757.1:0-23279 GCA_963573935.1 Arctocebus calabarensis
ATATAGTGATCAAGAAAATGCCATGAAGGCTATCTGTAACAGTACGATCAAAATATTTCTGAATGTATATGAAGCACATCGTGCCCTATGATTGCACCAATGTACACAATTATGATTCAATAAAATTATAAAAAAAAAGTAGTTTAGTCATTGTAGACATTTTCGAAGCTCAGAAACCTATAGAAAATAAAATATAAAAATCAGCTGTAATCTTATTACCCAGCAATAACAACAACAACAAAAATAAAATAAAAAATAAAAAAACTACAAATGGAATAGTGAAAAATAGAATGTGTTGAACTCCACAATCAACTATAAAGAATGCACTCATCACAGAAGACAGACCGGTGGTTACCATGGTAAGAGGGGTCACCAAAGGAAATGAACACATAGAAATATTTGGAGTCTGGAAATGTCCTATTTATTGGCCTGATTAGTAAGTGTATAATTATGCAATGAAAATTATTCATTAAAGCAAATATTTGTTTAAATGTACTTCTCTGGATATGTTTCACATTTCTCAGCTTAAAATTTTAAAATTTAAAGTTTAATTAAATGACTTTTAAAAATGTATGGAAAAAGTTTTCCTTTGTGCTGTCTATAAATGAAAATACATCACTGGACAACAGCCATTGTGGAAGTAATTGCAAAGTCGCTGATCTGCTGGATTGTGTAGCCTTAACTTACAAGAAGGACGTGGAGAAACAAGAAATAGACAAGGCGAGTAAAATATCTGAAGTGTAGTCACAGCTGGGGTTTTTCTGAATTGTCAGTTTGGAAATACACATCTGTGCATCCAGATTAAATAATGATTTATAAAGGATAAATACAGTGGATAAAAAAGCAGGTAAGGGGGGGATTGAAATTGTTCAAAAATAAAACCCCAAAGTATTTTGCTTTTTCTTTTTTTTGTACTTAGAATAAAATCCCTCTTTTGTAGTTGGGATTGCGTGTGTAGGGCAAGGCAGGGGGCTCTTTTGAGTTGGGAGGAGAAAGGACTTTACTGTTCGCACACGCGATCCTTTTCGGCGGTCTCTGTGGACCTGCCCTGCTCTCAGCAGCCAGGGGAGTCCTTTCAAGAGTCAGATTACACCAGCTGGCAGCCAGTCAATAACTCGTTAAGGTTGCATGTCTAGATTTTTACATTTATTGGTGTGGTACATAGCCTCTGCATGATGGGTCATTACACAAGAGCTGTGTCTCATGTATGGGGTGCTGGGTTTGAGAATGAGAGTAAGTTGCGGAAATACAACAAAACAATTCCACTTATTACCAACGTAAGTAGCAGAGTGACTCTGGGGAGAGAGAAAGGGGGTTGGACGGTTGTGCTTTATTGCATTTCTGTCTGCTGGTGCGGTGGGAGTCGCTTCACATGCAGTGCCACGAGATCTTCCTAACTTACAAAGTGGTACAAATGTCAAAGGATGGACGGTTCTCTTCTGTTTTCCAGATAAGGCAACTGAGATTCAGAGTGGTAAAGTAACCGGTACAAAGTAAGTGGCAAAAATCAAGGGAAAAGTATGAATTGTGCAATAAAAAAAGTAAATTATGATAACAGACAAGATGTCAGGAAAATGCTTTATTTAACAAATGTATTCATCGTAAACCAGGACTTAAGTAGAGATTCAACATGTAGTTCACTGTAGTCCACCTGATTCCAAAACTCGCAAGAGATCAAGTGGTGACCATTCACAAGGGGAGGAGTTTGAAGCTGCTGGGTCCCCTTTCTCAGGGGAACCGGTGTCCTTTCCTCTGGCCGCAGGGCCCTATTTCGGCACCCCAGTCTGGGACCCCTCATTTCACCATGCTGTACCCCTCAATCCCTTTCTCTTAGGGGGAAACCTTTCCCTCTTTGTTACCTCTGGGCGCTCCCCCATGCATTCAAACTTCCCTTCTAGGAATGGGAGGGACAGGAAAAGGGTAGAAGTTAGGAGTTTGTACCAAGGCTTTTGGGATTAAGTTCTTTAATCACTGAGGAAGGTTTTGGGAACAAAAAAGGTGGGGGCAGGAGTTCTGGGGGAGCTGGACAGAAGGAAGGTGAAGTTCAATTATGCTCTTGGTTTTAATCCCCACATCACTCATCACTGTGTTCTTAAATAAAGAAACCTGGCACACAGTAAAAAAAAAAAAAACCAAACCAACCAACAAACAAAAAACTTACATAGTTTGGGAATCAAAAGTGGGTGGTAGGCCTGTAATCCTAGCGGTCTGGGAGGCCAAAACAGGTGGATTGCTTGAGCTCAGGAATTTGAGACCAGACTGAGCAAGAGCAAGAGACTGTCCCTTAAAATAGCCCGATGCTGTGGTGCATGCTGGAGTCCCAGCTACTTGGGAGACTGAGGCAAGAGGATGGCTTGAGACCAAGAGTTTGAGGTTGCTGTGAGCTATGATGCCATGGCACTCTACCAGGGGTGACAAAGTGAGACTTTGTCTCAAAAATAACAAGCAAAATAAAGACTGGATGGTATTGGTGGAGGAATAGACATCTTGATTAACGGAACAAAATAGAGAACCCAAAATGGTTCTAGAAATGGTGTTAAGAGCAAAACACCTTGACCTGATTCTCATACCCTAATACAAAAAAAAAAAAATTTTAAAAGAATCATGTACTTAAATGTTAGAGGAAGAACTCTGAAATTTCTAGAATGACTAAAATAAAAAACAGTGACAACATCAAAAGCTGGCACAGAAACAGAGAGGCTGGGTCACTCATCTGGTGTTGGTGGGGGATGTAAAATAGCACCTCCACTGTGGGGAACATTTTGGAAATTTCTTAAAAACTAAACGTGCAACTACCACATGATCCAGAAACTGCACTCTTGGACAAGAAGGTTCATGTTTACACAAAAACTGGTACATGAGTGTTTATTACAGCAGCTCTATTTGTTAAAGAAAATTGCAACCAATGTAGATTTTCTTCAGTGGGTGAATGTGTGGAGCTGTTCCGTACCATAGGGTACCACTCGACAATAAAAAGAAATAGACCACTGGCACACACAATAACTCGCATGAATCTGGTCACATTACCTTCCTGAAATGGCCAACTCAGAGACGTGAGAACAGATCTGTGGTTGCCAGGGGTTAAGCAGGGTGAGGACTGGAGTTACGTGGCTGTCGCTGGGATGGGCTTCTCCACTGGTAAACAACTTATCTTGCCTATTCAAGTCATTTTCTTGGCTTTGCTAGGTTTCTACAGTTGATTCTTTGAACATCACGTGTCTTCAATCAAAGGCGAATTTAAGGCTTTGGCCTTAGAAGATCTGATTAGCAGATTGAGGAAAATCCCTATTGTAGTTCAAAGGTTCAGGTCAGCCATGCATGATCTTCAAAATTAAGGTCTAGAGCAGTGATTTTCAACTGATGTGCCGTAAAAGGTTCTTAAGGGTGCTGCAAAAAAATTTTAAAGATGAATCATTTAATTATTTTCAAATGAAGTTCGAAGTATATTATTAAGTATGTGCTTTTTCTTTATTTTTGGATCAACAAAATTTGTACTGTGGAAGTTTACACGTTCTAGTAACGTGCTGTGCTGTGATATAAAAAAAAGGTTGAAAAACACTGGTCTAGAGCAATGAACAATGTTTACAACTGAACATTTTCGTGTCTTTTTTTTTTTTTTTGAGACAGAGTCTCACCATGTTGCCTTCAGTAGAGTGCAGTGATGTCACAGCTCACAGCAACCTCAAACTCCTGGGCTCAAGCGATTCTCCTGCCTCAGCCTCCAGAGTAGCTGGGACTACAGGCACCTGCCACAACGCCCAGGTTTTTTTTTTTTTGGCCCTACTCACTGAGCTATGGGTGCCAAGGTCATTTTCTTGTCTTTCTAATGCATGAGTTGTGAAAGTCTGTGGTCTAGGATCTCTTTCCATGCCGAAGAGCTTTTTTTGGGGGGCTACATCTATCCATATTTACTGAATTAGAAACAAAAACAGATGAATTTGAAAATATTGATGTATTAATTCACTTTCACATAACAGTAATAAATCCCTTATATGGTAACATACATATGTCAACAATAAAGTTTCTGAAGCAACGAAACTTTGAGTGAAAAGAGAAGGATGGTTTTTCACTTTTACCAATCTCTTTAATGCCTTGCTTTCAGCCCGGCGCCTGTGGCTCAGTGGGCTAAGGCGCCAGCCACGTACACCTGAGCTGGCGGGTTCGAATCCAGCCTGGGCCCGCCAAACAACAATGATGGCTGCAACCAAAAAATGGCCGGGTGCTGTGGCAGGCGCCTGTAGTCCCAGCGACTTGGGAGGTGGAGGCAGGAGACTCGTTTGAGCCCAGGAATTGGAGGTTGCTGTGAGCTGTGATGCCAGAGCGCTTGAGGCTCTGTCTCAAAAAAAAAAATGCCCTGCTTTCTAGATGGCAAATCCCTTTAGCAGCTGGGTTCCCACAAGTGTTTCAATTTACAGTGATATATTTTGGAGTTGAAAGATAGGGGAACATCCAGCCTCCCTCAGATATGCTGTTGGAAAAGAGAAACCTGGGGTCCCTAAAAATGTCTTGGGCCTCCCGAGGGTCCTCTGACCACCCATTGGGAAGTGCTGACTGGTGGATTTCTTCAGATTTAGTTTAATACTTCCTCAAGGTTGCAGAAGTCAGGCAAAGCTGGACTTTTTTACTCAGGTCTTTGGAGGACTTGGTCTTTTTAGAAAATTAAGAAATAGTCAATTGAAAATAGGAATGATGAAGGAAAACGGTATCTCCAGAAAGCTTTTGGAGGTGGGAGGGGGTGACGTCTGCTTTTTCTTAAAAAAGAAGATTCTGAAGACAAGGTCTGCTTGCTTGGGAGGCTCCACGTTTGGCTGGGTTGAACAATGCCCCCAAACCAGCCCAAGCTGCGGGGGACGCCCAGGTGATCCCGTCCTGGGAAAACTGGGCGTCTTAAGCAGCTGTGTAAAAGCCGCGTCTATCGTGTCTTTCCTTTTAACAAGATTAGTCTTGCTTTTCCCCTCCTCTTTATTTCACTGTCTGTGGGCCACCTCTTGGCTCTCATGGTAATGTGATTAGCTGGCCTGTGGCCCACACCGAGACCACTGTCACAAAGATCTCTGCTTACTTGAGTGCACCTCTCCCCTGAATGCAACATCTTGTGTTTGTAGTCACAGGGGGTATTGTTAACTCTCTGATTCAAATAGAATGGGATATTTATGACCCCCTCCCACCTCCCCCACCACCATAAAAGTTGATTCAGGGAGACATTTAGGGAAGAAATAGACAGAAGACAGATGTGTTGCCTTCCCCAGATGCTGGGGAGCCTCAATTGTTCTGCTTATGTAATGACTTTTTATGGCTCCTTGCAAATGCCTCTTCTGACTTTTGAAAAGGTGCCAAAGTCAAATATAGGTAGTTCCTGAGAATGGTTTAGTAATCTGACCGGACACTAGCTGGCTTCAAATCTTCCATCAGAGGATATACAATAAGCATACATCCCGTTCCCATTTCATGGGTGTCACTGTGTTTCCTCCGGTTTCTATTGAAGATTCAGTGTGGACCTACATAAAGCAATAGTCTCTTATTTTGACAATGAATGTCTTTCCATAAACCCTTAATGGTTCAACAATTGTTTTAAAGGCGATTTCTATCATTACGGCAAGAAGAAAATGAAATGAACGGAGACCATGGACCCCCGACTTCTTTTCTTTTCATGCAAATCAATACATCCAGTTACCTCTGAAGGGTGACTTTGATTTTGGTGATTTTGATAATTTATGTGAAGCTGAACTGTGATGATTTTCCTGTTCACAGTGCCGCAGTTTCATCAGCTTTTGGCCGGGTTGCTCTCACTTCAGAGACACTGAGACCACTGTTTCGTGCTTTCTCTCACTTGCTCGGAGAATCCGAGTCCTCAGTGTGCTCCACAGACCTGCTGCCACTGGTTTTCTCTTCCTCAGAGCCTGGAGCTGAGAAATACTTCATGACTGATCGAAAAAAACGGCAAGAGAGAGCGGAGTCATGAGCAGAGGCTTCTCAAGCACACAACTCCCTCTTCTACAAGCATCGTTCATGTCTTCTTACCTCTGAACAGTAAGCATAGGTGATTAACAACCAGCTCTTTGGGGACAAAAACATAAGCCCCGATTTGTAGTGTTGCCATTCTTGTGGTGCAAACCCTCCCACCAAAGCTGATTTCAAGCCACTACCGTGACACCATTGAACCTGGATTTGGGAAGAAACAGGTGCACGAAAACCTGGAATCTGTGCCCACGCTTCTGCTTCTTTCTGTGGAAGTGACGAGCTAAGTGCCCACACGCTTGTCTCTCCAGAGAGAAGGTAAAAGTGATGAAGGCAGGCAGTGTGTCCTAGGTTGCCCGCATCATTTCTACTGCCAGGCATGGTGCCCCACAATAGAAAGTCCCCTGTAAATGGTGACCCACCTGCATCATCATACTAGTTTTATTGTTGCAGTTGTTGTTATTGTTAGTTAATATCCACTGACTCAGAACTTACGAGAGCTTCACTTGTATTATCTTATTTGGTGGTGATGAACATAAGAGTGAATTAGAGAGAATGAGTATGTTTGTCAAAAGAATTAAAGAATTGATGTCAGAGGTGGGCTCATTCAATGTCTGGAAGTGCTGGCTGTTGACATTCCCCTCTCGGCTCCTCCTGCTCTCCCCCACTTTGCAGAGCCTCACTGCCCCCCATACCTCATTCTCTGCCCTCTTCCCATGCTGTTCCTCATCTCCACCCTATTATTTATGTGTATGTACACATACTTCCAAACATTTCTCAATGGTTAGAGGGAGAAAATTCATCCCTTCCTCACCTACGATTATCTAAGTTATCCCTTTGCAAAAACACATCTTTGATGTGTCTCCAAGAGTTGTTAGGAGAATCCAAATATCTTCTAAACTCACATCTCATAACCCTTCCGGCTCAGAGTCCCAGAGTGCTGGACAAAGGATGAGACGGAAACAAGGATGGCAGGACACTTTTCTTTCAGGCCTTTGCTGAAACGTTCTCTGAAGAGAACGACTCCAGGCTACCGTGTGACCGAAGAGCCCAGACCCTTGGTTTATTATTTCAGCTCAGCCACTAAACGTTCATGCGACATTTAAAAAATGTCCATGTTCTAATTTATTTACCTATCATCTGGGAATAAAAACATATTTTCTAATTTTTTTTTCCAAATTCAAGTGTATGAGATTGTACTTTAAGAAGTGTGAAGTAGGGTGTATACTGACAGACACAGAGTATGAGAGACATCAGATAAACTCTCTGAAACCAAGTATTATTTCTCTTTGAACTTTGGATTGGTCAACTCGTGGATGATACAAATTTGTAAGTATTTTACCATACTGATCCAAATATGTGAAACACGTCTCGTAAGCATCACAAATGTTTATTAAAGATTAAATTTT
Source organism: Arctocebus calabarensis (assembly GCA_963573935.1). Taxonomy (NCBI): domain Eukaryota; kingdom Metazoa; phylum Chordata; class Mammalia; order Primates; family Lorisidae; genus Arctocebus; species Arctocebus calabarensis. Next base: position 7,368 of record CAUYON010086757.1, read on the forward strand.
CATTTCTGTTGTGTGCTAAACCCAGCAGTCAGAGTGATTATTTGTTTTTGAAAATGGTGAGGAGTCATGTGACCAGGAATTCTAATCCTATTTGGCTAAATGCTCTCAATTCTAGATCCTGTAGGCGTTATCTCAGCTACATCTCCCAAAATTTCTGGATTGGGCAAAGATTGCAGAAATTTCCAGTTCATTTTACGGGTTTTCCTGTGCTTTTATTAATTTAGGCTGTTGTTATTATAACAGATAATTTTATTCTCAGAGATGAAATCTGGCCAAAATATAAATGGAACTACTTAAAATAAGAATTTTATTTTAACAACTTTAGTCATCTGTCTAGAAGGATTTTTGGCACACATTCAGACGATTGTCTTCTACTTTGAGTTAAGTGTTGCTTAGTAGATAACTTGTAGAATGAGTGATAGTCTCGATTCTCCCCCAACGGCTCCTAATAGACCCATCACTTTATTCAGAACCACATTCCAAGAAGGGATTCAGGAAAGGGTCACCTCTCACCCTCCTCATCCACTAGCCTCAGAGAGGAACTCAGCCTTTTAGTGTATAAAGACGAATGTGCTCACTTTGGTCCAACATGAGATACCTGTGTACGCTCATAAAAGAGTCTGTGGTTTAAATGACCAGTTTTATACTCTTAGCCAGTAAGAACTCCACCCCTCTACCACACTGGTGCTGGGAGAAATCTGAGTAAGGACTGAAGAAGGTTCTAGATAAAGTTTGTTCACACACTTTGCCTTACCAGGCTTACAGCTTCCCCAAAGACAGGAGAGAAGTGACTGCTGTTAGGAGACCCATAAAACACACCTGGTGAAGGAGCGGAACAGAACACTGCAAAGATGATCTTTGAGCCTCTGGGGGATGTGCACAAGTTGCAAAGCCGACACTCACTCGCTCTCTCCCCAAACTCTGGGCATTACCAGTATGAGGCAAGTTGAGAGCTTGGGTTTTCTAAAAATGAGGGGACATTTAAAATGCATCAATTATGCCCAGCAAGAAATGCTTCCACCTGAAAAAACCAAAATACATCTCCTGTCAAAAATCTTTTCTTTAAAACAGTTATGTCAATGCACCATCTGGGTCTATGTAAATGTACATGAATGCTATTTGTGTCGCAGTTACTCAAACTGTAGGTGACAGTTCCTTTTCAGCCAGTGCCATCTTCATTCTTACTTCTCCAGATCCCTCTGGAGAAGCAGCTTGTTGGATCTCAAAGCTGCCGTCTACCCTCACTTACAGGAAGTTAGGAGTCTGGTGGCTTTCTTAGTCTTCTTAAGGCAAGAAGAATTTTTTTGTGTGTTGTTATTTTTTTGCTCATTTTTAATATTATTCTTATTTATTTATTTTTTTGCAATTTTTAGCTGGGGCCAGGTTTGAACCCACCACCTCCAGTATGTGGGGCCAGCACCCTACTCCTTGAGCCACAGGGGCTGCCCCTCATTATTAATATTATTAAACATCTACCATGAATGGCAAGTGCTTATGTATATATTTCCTGTAGGATTTTACAAAGAGCAGATGTTAGTGTTCAAAAGTACAGAATGGTCTCCAAATTAATAATTTACCCCACAAACTCCCACAAAAACAAAACGAAACACCCCCCACACACACACACTGTTTTTCTCCCAAGGAGATGCCAGGTGAGAGTTCTTCTGAGAAGAGAATAGTTTCAAAGTCGGTGACATTTTCTTACTGGTATAATACGTAGCAGGGAACGGAGGCTGCAGACAGGTCTAGAACAGCTCCAGATGGAAGCAGGGCAAAGAGACGGTGCCTTCTCCCCTCCAGGACCCCGGCTCATTTCCACAAAAATGTGGGAGTGGGAGACGGAGGAAATGGATTGTCTCGTTAGATTTCTAAGCCAATGGATCCATTGTGAAACACATTAAGATCTGTTATCACTGAGAATCAGTTTCTATGAAGAAGAAAATTTGAAAAATCCCCACTTGGCCAATAAAAGGACAAATGCAGCTACACCAGGCGGGGGGTAGGGGAGGCACTTTTTAGTCATTGAGTAAATGAGTAAATCATATGGACATGTCCTTGGAAATGTCCTTTGATACTGGAATTTGAGTTTTATGATATGCCTATAATTACAGTTTTGGGTTAAGTCTTTAAGGGAGAGCAAATGAAGCACCTTTAAAGCTAACACCTTGTTTCTCAGGAGGTGACCTGGGGCGGATGTTTATGGCTGCACTAGGCCCACAGTCACTGGCGGGCACTCTCTTCCTAATTCTCAAACCGCTCCCAGCGCTTCCTCTTTGTTTGGCTGAGCTTCTGGCACTGCCAGAGCTGCAGGCTTGTCCGGGCCCATCTCAGCAGCAGAGGGACAGCACAGTCCCAGTGCAGCCCCGAGGGGGGCACCGTGATGGCTGGTGGGAGAGGGCAGCTGACACTGGACACGTTGAGCCTAGACTTCGATGTTGGCCATCGAAGCTGAGAGAAGCCAGAACGGGAAACACAAGGGACAACTAGCTTCCTTCCATCACAGCCACACTCAGCGGTGGGCGGAGGCTGATTGGTACAGCAAGAATCTTTAGGGATCTTTGGAGCCAGTTATTAAACACAGCTATTCCTCATAATTACATAAAGTTACAATTAAATAAATTATATCAAAAAATTTACTACTCAAAGCTCATCACTTCCTAATTTGTTTTCTTACTACATTTGTCGATAGTCTGTGTTCTTGAGGTTATTAGGCTTCTGCAGTGTGGCAGAAACACCACACTAATTTTATCATACTGCAAATCTCGTCCCACTTCACTTTCAGTAACATCATGTTGAAATCGGCAGGGGGGGAGTGTTTATACCAGAAAAATGGGCAACGCTACAAAGCAAGGCTGGATTATTTTGTTGACTACTTAGACTTCAGAAAGCGATGGAGAAAATGTTAATAAGGCAAATTAAACTTAAAAGTGTATCATCTGGTCTTGGCGACTGTGGCTCAAGTGTCTGAGGCACCAGCCACATACACCTGAGCTGGCGGGTTTGAATCCAACGCAGGCCTGCCCAAAAACAATGATGGCCGCAGCCCCAAAATAGCCGGGATTTGTGGTGGGTGCCTGTAATCCCAACTACTTGGGAGGTGGAGGCAGGAGAATGGCTTAAGCCCAGTTGGAGGTTGCTGTGAGCTGTGATGCCACGCACTCTACCCAGGGCAACAGCTTGTGGCTCTGTCTCCAAAAAAAAAAAAAGTGTATCATCTGCATAGCTATTAATTGTGAATAGCTTAAAAATTAAAAATAGTTTCTTCTAGTTTTTGAAAACACTATCTGATTTAGCAAGAGTTTGGTCATTGATAAATGAAATTTGGACAGTCTGTGCTATTCCATTTTTGCCTTACTCTTAAACAAAATGACAAGTGGCATTTATATCAGAACTACACTTGTCCTTTAATATAGTTTTGCTGTGGATATGAGGGTTCAACACAAATCAACTGAGGTGGCACCTGTAGCTCAGTGGGTAAAGCACCTGCCACATACTGCCGAGGCTGGTGAGTTCGAATCCGTCCCAGGCCAGCTAAAAACAACAATGACAACTGCAACAACAACAACAAAAATAGCCAGGCATTGTGGCAGGTGCCTGTAGTCCCAGCTACTTGGGAGGCTGAGGAAAGAGACTCTCTTAAGCCCAAGAGTTGGAGGTTGCTGTGAACTGTGATGCCGTGGCACTTTACCCAGGGCAACAGTTTGAGACTCTGTCTCAAACAACAACAAAAAAAAACTGAAAGCATTCTGTAGCAATCAGTTGGTTATACAGGATTTAAGATCAAGAGTAATTGTATGTCACACATCTATATCAATAAAATTTGTAATAAACATACTGAACACATACACATTTTACCCCTGTGAGCTGGTTGCTAAATATCTATTGGCACACTGCATACACTGGTGCCCTGCAATTCCAAACTTTGGTGGCATGCAAAACTTTGTTGACGGCATCCAATTTTGACAAACTAAAAACCTGATGGCCTACCTGTGTCCGTCAGTTTCCATACGGCATAAAAAAGAGATCCTTACATACATCTGGCAGAATTATATGCAGTTTAGGTTTAGCAACAGGGGCAAGGGTGGTTCATAATTTGAACTGTAGGACATTTACGTGCTAAAGCATAGTATAGGAACAGTATGGGCAGATAGTAAAATACACCTCTATACTCTAACCAAACAACCCACAATGAGCTCAGCCGGCAGTGAAGATGTGAAACCAACAGAAAATTCTAATTCAGAAGCAAAAAACCAGCAGCTATAAAGCAAGGCCAACTCCAGACAACACCAATAACAAAATGTTCCTCCTCCAAATTGCAGGAATGCCAACCATGTTGGCCACGGAGCCAAACCCTTCCTGGTGGCTGGGCCTCTGGAAGGAACTGAAGTCAGTACTGTTCAGTACCTTCCAGCCCCGTGCTAGGTCCAGGGTGTGAATAATAAATTGTACTGACTCCTCATGACTCACTGCTTAGGTCACAAATCATTGAGCATTAGTCATCTATAAAAATGAAAGTCTCTGGAAATAGCCATCAGTTACACGTGAGACACGAAAGAAAGACCTGCCTGTTGCCATCAGTGCCCTGCTTGGCAGGAGATGGACTGGTGTCTTTTGCCTTCCTGGCTCAGGCTTCATTCAGGCCATTTTCTTTTTTTGAGCCAGAGCCTCAAGCTGTCACCCTGGATAGAGTGCTATGGCATCACAGCTCACAGCAACCTCCAACTCCTGGGCTCAAGTGAGTCTCTTGCCTCTGCCTCCCAAGTAGCTGGGACTACAGGCACCTGCCACAACGCCTGGCCACTTTTTGGTTGCAGCCATCTATGTTGTTTGGTGGGTCCGGGCTGGATTTGAACCCGCCAGCTCAGGTGTACGTGGCTGGCGCCTTAGCCCGTTGAGCCACGGGCACGGAGCCTATTCAGGCCATTTCTAATCACCACCAGGCTTGACTTAGACTATGGAGTCAATGCAATTCTTGCACTAAATTAGATCCTTGCGGGGGAGTCACTGGCAGTGAATCTGCCATATTTGTGGAAGCTGCTGGGGCTGAGCCCATGAAAGGATTTCTGCAGTTAGCTCCAGGCAGCCTGCTCCCTGCCACACCATCCTCCAGACACATGCAAGGGCTTTCCTTACCCCCAGTCCTTGCTGAGGCCAGCTGTGTCCTGGGGAGGGGAGGGCACTCTGGAAGACAGCCATATATCACTCCCAATGAGGGCCCAGCGGCCGGCTTGCTCTGGTTTGGAACTTCTGGGTCTGCTTCATCGTGTCCTTTAAAGAGCTTATCTCTCTGTTTATTTGTTTCTCCGGATCGAAATAGCATTGGCACCAGGACAGAGCCGGCACCCGGAACTGCTGCAGGAGCTATCCCTCCTTCGCCTCCATTCGGACTTGATTTGGGGGTTAAAGGTTACACTTTTTGAGAAAGGTAGTAAAACATTAATGACGGGTAAAGTTCTCTCTCCCTTGCTCTATAGATTAACTGGGTGATCCTGTTTGCTCTACAAAGTGACCTGTATTTACTAAGGGTAATTTGAAATTGGCAGCACAAATGATCCCTCAACTTCCTCCTAGTGGGTGCCATGTTGAGAAGAGCTTTTCAGGGCATAGCAGACAGGCTGGAACAGCCTCAGCAAGCCCCTAGTGAGACAAAAGCTGCATATTTGGTGAGAACTACTAAAATGTCGGGAGCCTCCAGACTTCCCAGCGGCAGACACGTCCGCTGAGGCACGCACATCACTTCATGGTGGCACACCATCCACCTGAAAGCCGGGGAGTCTGTCCTCACTTGGGATGGTTGACGTGCACTGTAAGGACTCTGGTTTGATGACCTTCTCTGGCCCCCAGACTCCTGGGCAACTTGGGACCATGCACCAGATTGCACATCTAGGATGTGATGGGTTTATTTGTCCCCCATTGTCTTCTGGGCCTACAGTGGCACCTGGCACCGAGCAGGCCCTCAGTGAGCTTTGGCTGAGCAGACACACGGACCGCATAGCCTGTACTGCACTCAATGCCTGTGCCTCTGTTTCACTTACTGTCTCACTAGGGAGACACAGGTGCTTCATGGCACACGTGAGCTCTGAGACAGCAGGAAGAGACCTGCGGAGATGGGGGCTAGCATGTGGGCAAAGCCTGCAGGCCCTGGCAGGAAGTTGGCCTTTGTGGGCATAGGCTGAGGCTGGACAGGCACCTCTTCATCTGCTAAGCCAGCAGTTCTCAACTTGTGGGTCGCGACCCCTTTGTAACAACGAAAATCCATCCTACCTATCAGATAGTTACATTACAATTCATAACAGTAGCAAAATTAGTTATGAAGGAGCAATGAAAATAATTTTATGGTTGGGGGTCACCACAACGAGAGGAACTGTATTAAAGAGTCATGGCACTAGGAGGCATTAGGAAGGTTGAGAACCACTGTGCTAAGCAAAGATTGGGTTGGCACGGTAGAGTGCCAGGTCGAGAGGGTCTAGACAGGTGTAGAAGAGCAGGAAACACAATTTGGATTACCCTAAGGACGTGAGAAAAACTAGCTGTCTTAAAAAGTGGAACTGATTTCTGTCTTAGCCAACTTCAAGGGCATAGCCAAAGCCATTTGTAGTACAGCATCCTCTTGGACTGGGTGTGGGGCTGTTGCTTGGTACCCAGAAACATCAACGCCACCCAGAGGCTCTTACAGTCCCTTTGTTTATGGCAACGGTTCTGTCGCGACCCATAGGAACTGTATTAAGGGGCTGAGGCATTAGGAAGGTTGAGAACCACTGGTTTATCGTCTCAATATTCAGGCCTTTATAGCTCAGCCAAGGATTCATTCTTGGGCAGGCTGCTGAGATGTTGCCCAAATCAGTGGAAGTACCTGGTGGATCCTGACCACTTCTAGGCAGAAGAAGAAGAACCCTTAAACGTCACATCTTGGAAAAGTGTCCCTTATAATAAGAGTTCAAGATGGGACTATTCGCTGAACTTATGCAGGAAGAAGCTTGTATCACCATTCATAGCAGAAGCAACTTGAGGAAGCTTTTCACTGTTGGTCAAGCTGTTTATAACAGCCCTCTCCTTGCAGGTGACTCTGGTGCTGGGAGCAGGAGGAGACCCTGTCTCAGACAGCAGCTGCTTTGCAATCCATGTCTCTCCTCCCCACTGGCTGGGGGTGCACTCCATGTTTTCATAGACCTTGGTATGTGTTGCTGCTGCTTATAATGGGATGAAAGGCTCGGATGAAATGACAGATGCTTCCAGGAGCGGCGACATGAACCCTTGACGCATGCAGTTGATATTTCACAGCCTTGTGGCATCGTCTCTGATGAATTAGGTTTACCCTTGACAGGGAAGGTGGGGCTGCATAGCATTTAGGCTGTACCCAGAGCAATCAGACTAATTTCTCATTATGTCCTAACAATATAAAAATCCAAATCACATAATTGAGAAAAATAATAAACCTTTCTGGATCATGATTACCCAATTTGGCCATTCACTTTAATCAAATCACGAAATAATGATCAAATTTGGATTTGATTCTATGCCTATAAAGATAACCAAGAAGCAAACATAAGTAACTGTCAGTCAAACTCTTTTCAGACAATAGCCAGCGTTACAACACGCCAATTACATTTTTATCAGGTAGTTAAGTTAATTACCTGTGGTAAACGTGTTAGTGGGACAAGCATAGATTGTTGTAAACATTTGCTGACCACTTTAAAATGCTGCCGGACCATATGGGAGGACTCAAGGATACAACAGCATGCAGATGTATTTACACCTGCTAATGTCCTATAAAATCCAATAGTCTTCATGGTGAAAGCTGCCTATCCTTTTTCCACCACCAGATGGCTCTGTGGGGTTTCTTCTGGCAACAGCATGGGCTCCAGGACCAATTCCTGTATGAGAGGCAGCACACACAGCTCTTAGCAATAATATTGTCCAAACTGCACCAGTTGAACCAGGGACTTCAGCCTCCCTTCCTTAACGAGTGAGACCCTTCCCTTTCTACTCTCTCCCCAACCCACCAGCACCCTTCACTTCCCTCCACCCAAGGTTAAAATCACATCTGTGTCTGCAGGGACTGTTGTTCATGGTTGTCTTCCCAGGGCTTAGAGCAATGCCTGAGATTATGCTTGGAAATTTGGGGTGTGGTGGTGGAGGCTGCACATGGATCAGCGTCGATTCCAGATTGGATTTGGAGATACACTGACTGAAATCCCTCCTAATGGAATGGTGCTCAAGCCTTTCTTTTTGAGTCAGAGCCTCACTTCGTCACCCCCAGTAGAGTGCCATGGTGTCATAGCAACTTCAAACTCCTGGGCTCAAGCGATTCTCTTGCCTCAGCCTCCTATTTGGGACTATAGGCAACCACCACAATGGCCGGTCTTTTTTTTTTTTTTTTAAAGAGACAGGGTCTCTTTCTGGCTCAGGCTGGTCTCGAAATCCTGAGCTCAGGCAGTCCAACTTACTTTGGCCTCTCAGAGTGCTAGGATTACAGGTGTGAGCCACTGCGCCTGGGCCTTCAAGCTTTATATAATTTCAATATGTGACTTTTTTTCAGCTGTTTATATTAAGATAATCCCTTTCTCTATTCCTTAAACCTGTGTAATTCACAACTTGCTTTCGGGAAGGAATAAGTCAGCCTCATTCACCTTTGTTCACCTATCATTCCCTGGCGGTTCTAACTGCTTGCTATCAGTTCTTTTCTTTTTTAGGAAGTTTGTGGATTGATCTCATTCTCCTCAAAGCATTTTCTTTTTCTACCAGCCTAAAATCCTCCAAAATAGGATTCACTGCATTTGACTATTCTGAGCTGAACATATATTAACTTACAGGCATACTTTGCTTCATGGCACTTCACTGATACTGCATTTTTTTTCTACAGATTGAAGGTTCTATGGCAACCAGCATTGAGCAAATCTGTTAGCACCATATTTTCCAAAAGCATGTGCTCACTTTATGTTTCTGTCACATGGTGGTAATTCTCACAATATTTCCAATTTTTAATTCCTATTATATCTGTTATTTGATGTTACTCTTACTATTGTTTTTGGTGCCGTGACTTGTGGCTATATAAGATAGCAAACTTAATAGATAAATGTGTGCGTTCTGACTGCTTCAGTTATTGGCAGGTCCCCTGTCTTTCTCTCCTCTCAAGCCTCCCTATTCCCCGAGACACAACGATATTGAAATCAGGCCAGTTAGTAACCCTATAATGTCCTCGAAGAATTCAAGTGAAAAGTCACATGTCTCTCACCTAAAATCAAAAGCAAGAAAGCTTAGTGAGGAAGGTATGTTGAAAGCTGAGATAGGCCAAATGCTAGGCCTCTTGTGCCAAAGTTAGCCCAGTTGTGAATGCAAAGGGAATCCTTGAAGGAAATGAAAAGTGCTACTCTAGTGAACAACCAAATAATAAGGTGAAACAGACTTATTGCTGATATGAAGAAAGTTTGAGTGGTCTGGATAGAAGATCAAACCAGCCATGACATTCCCTTAAGTCAAAACTTAATTTAGAGCAAGATCCTAATTCTCTTCAATTCTGTGAAGGCTGAGAGAGGTGAGGAAGCTGCCAAAGAAAACTTTAAAGCTAGTGGAGATGGGTTCATGAGGTTTAAAAAGTGGTTGCATTCCATAAAAGCGCAAGGTATTCGAGCTAACGGAGAAGCTACAGTTAGTTATCCAGAGATTCCTGCTAAGATCATCAACAAAGGGGTTTGTATTACATAACAGCTCTTCCACATGGACAAAACACCCAATATTGGGAGAAAATGCCACCCTCGACTTCCATAGCCACAGAGGACAAGTTAATGCCTGGCTTTAAATCTTTAAAGGACAGGCTGACTCTCTTGTTAGGGGCCACCGCAGTTGGTGACTTTAATTTGAAAACATAGCTCATTTAGCATTCTAAAAACCCTAAAGCCCTTAAGAATTATGCTGAATCTACTCTGCCTGTACTTTATAAACAGAACAACAAAGTCTAGATGACAGCATTCTGTTCATTGCATGGTTTACTGAATATTTTAAGATTTCTTTCAAAATACTACAGCTCATTGACAAGTCTCCTGAGAGCTCTGATGGAGACACAGAGGCGACAAGCTGTTTCATGCCTGCTAACACATCCATTCTGCAGCCCATGGATCAAGAAGTAATTTTGATATTCAAGTCTTATTATTTAATAAATAATTTTAATTCGACTATGAAATAGATGGGGCATTTCCTCTGATAGGTCTGGGCAAAGGAAATTGAAAACTTGGAAAGGATTTAACATTAAGAAGATGGGTGGGGCGGCACCTGTGGCTCAGTGAGTAGGGCACCGGCCCCATATGCCGGAGGTGGTAGGTTCAAAACCCAGCCCCCGCCAAAAACTGCAAAAAAAAAAAAAGAAGATGGGTGATTTATATCAACATTAACAAGAGTTTGGAAGAAGCTGATTCTAACCTTTATATGAAGGAAGTCACTGCGGATGTGGTGAAATAGAAAGAGAACTAGAATAAGTGAAGCCAGAAGATGGAACTGAATTGCTGCAATCTCTTGATAAAATTTGTGAGAAGTCGCTTCACGTGAATGAGAAAAGAAAGTGGTTTCTTGGGCGGTGCCTGTGGCTCAGTGAGTAGGGCGCCAGTCCCATATACCGAGGGTGGCGGGTTCAAACCTGACCTGGGCCAAACTGCCACAAAAATATAGCCGGGCATTGTGGTGGGCGCTTGTAGTCCCACTACTCGGGAGGCTGAGGCAAGAGAATTTCCTAGGCCCAGGAGTTGGAGGTTGCTGTGAGATGTGATGCCACAGCACTCTACAGCGGGTGACAAAGTGAAACTCTGTCTCTAAAAAAAAAAAAAGAAAGAAAGAAAAAGAAAGTGGTTTCTTGAGATAGAATCTACCCCTAGTGACGATGCTATGAACATTGTCAAAATGTGACTCATTAAAGGTTCAGATGATAGTGTTATTATTTTTTTTTTTGCAGTTTTTGGCCAGGACTAGGTTTGAACCCTCCACCTCCAGCACATGGGGCCGGCGCCCTGCCCCTTTGAACCACAGGTGCTGCCCCAGATGATAGTATTTTTTTTAGCAGTAAAGTGTTTTTTATTAAGGTTTTACATTGTTTTTCAGACAATGCTATTTCACCCTCCACAGACTATTGGATAGTTTAAACATAACTTTATATACACTGGGAAACCAAAAATTAGTATGACTTGCTTTATCACAATATGCAATTTATGGTGGTTTTCTGGAGCCGAGCCTGTAATGTCCCTAAGGTATGCCTGTGCATGTATTCAGTTCTTCTGATGACTTCTTGCCTCTGCTCAATCAGTTACTACCCAATTTTCTGCTTTCCAAACATGTTGGATGCTACAATGGGTAAAGTGCTATCAAAAGGATATGTTGGATGCTACAGTGGGTAAAGTGCTATCAAAGAGAGATTGCTACAATCTCTTTTTTCTTTTTTCTTTTTTTTGTCGTTTTCTTTTTTTCTGAGACAGAGTCTCAGTTGGTCACCCTTGGTAGAGTGCCATGGCGTCTTAGCTCGCAGCAATCTCAAACTCTTGGGTTCAACTCTTCAAACTCTTGCCTCAGCCTCTCAAGTAGCTGGGACCACAGGCACCTGCCACAAAGTCCAGCTATTTTTAGAGATGGAGTCTTGCTCTGGCTCAGGCTGGTCTGGAACCTGTGAGCTCAGGCAATCCCTCTGCCTCAGCTTCTCAAGTGCTGGGAGTACAGGCATGAGCCACTGCACCTGGCCGATCTCTTGTTTCTTGTTCTGTGTCCTTCTGTGATAATATGGTCCTTACTATCATTTTGGGGGGAGTTCTTAAGGAAGCAGAAGTGAGTGCTCCTGTTTAATCCACCATCTCTATTAAGACACCAAAATGAGCCTTTTGCATGTAGTACCTCATTTACTCACCATGATAACCCTCTACTGTTATCATTATTTTACAGATGAGGAAACTAAAGTAAAGTTGAATAACTTGCTCGGCTTGGGCCAGGAAGTGGGGTGGAGCTAGAATTCAATTCCGGGCAGTTGACCACAGCAATGCATCTTTCCTCTAGAAGAGGAGAGGTGCTAGAAATAGAGAAACTAATTGAAGTTCTGTTTAAGGAGCTGTAGACCCCTAGGCCCACCATGCGTGCACACACACGCTGTGTCCTGATTACCTTTGAGTCACCCTGGTAGTGAAGGAGGGAGCCATTGTCCTAAATGGTATGAAATGGCAAACACCCAACATTCAACACTGGGCCGATGACATGACTGCCGTCCATCAGCCACAGAGGCTCGCAGCCTGGGGGAGGAGGATACCATATACCATCCAGGGCCACACAGGGGATGCACTGGGGGGCAGAGTAACCAGGAGGACTCAGAGAGACGGACTTTGCATTAGCATTTTTCCAGAGGAAGAGGGAATAGGTCTGTTTGATGAATTCCACAGCTGACAGGGAGGTGAAACCCATTAGGTTGGAGTCCTCAGGAGTTGGTCAGGAGAAGAGGGGAGCTGGCCAGGTTGGGGGGGGCTTTGCTGCTTGGGAGTAGGGCTGTAGCTGGCCAGAGCAGGAGAGTTCAGGGAACCTCATGAGCTTCTAAGGCTCACAGGACCTTTTAGGTCTTACAATACACACACACTGCGCACATTTCTTGCTCTGGGCTATTTCCCCTTTCTTATCCCCAGCAGAAGCCTAGAGCTATTCTAAATGAAACAGTTAAAGGACAGGGTCTCTGGATTGATGAAAAGCTGGTGCAGTGGAGGGTAGAAGAACTGGGGTGAAGTTTATCTACTACGCAGGGCAACGCTTCCATTCTCTTTTTCCACAAAGCACCAAAGTGCACTGTCTGCAGGATCCTGGGGGCTGCTCGAGAAAAAAGCTCTAGAAACACTGGAGTTCCCAGTGAGATGGCCCAGCTCTCTGTCACCATCCACGAGCACAGGGCTTCAATCATTTTTTTAAATTAAATAGGCGAAAACAGCCAGGGATCTGTAGAGAGAAAAAGTGGCTTCCTTCTACCCTTCTTTGGCTGGGCTTTGAATTAAATGGCCACCAGACCGATTAACAAGGGAAAAACCATGTTTATTTATATATGTATGCACAGGAATCCCATAAAATATGAGACTCGAAGAAACACCAGATGATGGACACTTATATGATAGCATCCTGAGATACAGAAGAAGGGCTTGGGGCTTCTGAGGGGAGGGTAGTGGGAGGAAAGGCATGGTGGTCTTTAGGTGGTCTTTAAGTGGTCTTGCTAGGCAGATAAAAAGTCTCTCAGGTAAAAAAGCAACCTTAGAGTAACCCTCTTCCTGATACAGATAATTTTATTAATGTAGATTTTCTTTATAGATACAAATATATTTTACAAAAAGACAGCTTTTCATAGTTTATTCCCATGCCTACAGTTTCGCAGAATAACCAGCTCAAAATATACCAAAGGTGGCTCGGCGCCTGTGGTTCAACGGGCTAAGGCGCCAGCCATGTACACCTGAGCTGGCGGGTTCGAATCCAGCCTGGCCCACCAATGACGGCTGCAACCAAAAAATGGCCAGGGGTTGTGGCGGGCACCTGTTGTCCCAGCTACTTGGGAGGTGGAGGCAAGAGACTCACTTGAGCCCAGGAATTGGAGGTTGCTGTGAGCTATGATGCCACAGCACTCTATCCAGGGTGACAGCTTGAGGCACTGTCTCAAAAAAAAAAGAAAAAAAAAAATATATATATACCAAAGGAGTATTTGGGGGTGTGTATGGCATAAACCAGTTTCCTACTGTCATACTTTGGGGTCTTGAGTGCCTTTAGTCCCAACAGGTGGCCACAGAGCTTAACAATTCTCTGATGTAAGCAGGGATCAGCACAAGGAAGAGAAAATAATGTGGAGGGAACAGAATATCCAGAGAGTTAAAAGTTTCCAAATGTCCTTAATGTCCAGTAGATAAGAAAAGATGGCACATGCGTGAAACTGGAACAGGATGATATTAAAAAAAACAAGCAGCGAGATAAAGGTTTGAAATTTAAACATAATAAGAGAAATTTTAAAACACAAAAATATTATAGAATATTAAAAACTCAACAGAAGGGTTACATGATAAAGCTGGGGAAATCTCCCAGAAAAATAGAACAAAAGGAAAAGGAAACGAAAAATAGGAATGAAAAGATGAGAACATTAGAGGATTAGAGGGCATCAACTTAGAAATAATTCAAGAGAACCTTTTAAGAATACAGACGTGGATTTCCAGATTATGAGAGCCTGCCTGTACCCAGCCCAATGGATGAAATAGGCCACAGCAAGACAGAGCACCGAATGTTGTGCTGAAATTTCAGAACAATAAGGAGGAAAGGCTCCTAAAAGTTTTCAGAGCCTCCAAGGAAAAACAAAGTCAACAGAGGTATATGTGATATAAAGGATCAAGAATCCACCTGTCTTCACACATGTCAGCAGAATGCTAGAAGCTGGAAGATGCTGCAGCAAAGCCTTCAAAATGCTGAAGAATAAGCATTTCAAACTTAGAATGTTATACTCAGCCAAGCAATTGAGGAAGTAGGAGGGTAGAGAGAAAAAAGACATTTTAAGATATACAAAGTCCCCCTAATTTTGCTTTCTACTTGTCCTTTCTCAGGAAGCTACAGAGCACTCCTCCAAGACAAAAAGATAAACCAAGAAAAGGGGAAAACTCAAGATCTAGAGAACACGATGGGGTGAAGGCAAGCCCAGGGATCCTGAGGCTTCCTGTTCTTCAGAAGCAACCATTTTACATCATCTTACTTTTTTCTTTAATGTTCCTTTATATTTCTACATAATAGTAGGAATGTTCGTTATTTAGAAATGCACAGTGCTGCTTCCTGATTTTTCCGGTTGGAGCATTTTCTATTAATTTTCCTCTATGGAATATCACAGTTAAGCCCCCTCCCCCTCCCACCTCCCGACTCCAGGGGGTGAGCACTGTAGCAGGTTCTGGGACTGCCAGTCTGGACTGGAACAGGTCAGAAGTGCTCCAGGAGAAATTTCTCCAAGAAGATAAAATTGATCAAATACCTGTCATGATATTGAGCAGAGATTCAGATAAGTTAAATTAGTGATTAGTACACAAGACACAAAAGACCAGGTAAACAAAAAAAAAAAACAAAACAATTTTTAACTCTAGGTCTAACACAAATTTTGCAAGAAGGAAAGAAAAACTATCATTACCATTAGCATATTAGTGGAAATGCTGAAGACTGGTCTACCTGTAGTTATGGCAGAATCCCAGCAGTGTAATACGGTGATTCTCCGTTGCCTCTGTACCCAACACCTGCTTAACCGTTCTGTGACTCAGTTTCTTCTGTAAAATGAGGATCAAAAAAGAACCTATGGCAGAAGGTTTGGAAGAACATGATATGAAATAGTACATGTAAAACATCTAGAACGATGCCCAGCGTGGAACTAGTTCTATATGAGCATAACCAAGTGTTATTTTACAACCATGTCAGAAAATGGAGGGGAAGAAATGAGGGAGTGGAAGCGGGGGGCAGGGGGCTTAACTGTGATATTCCATAGAGGAAAATCAATAGAAAATGCTCCAACCGGAAAAATCAGGAAGCAGAACTATACATTTCTAAACAACATTTACATTTCTAAATAACATTTCTACTATTTTGTAGAAATATAAAGAAATATTAAAAAAAAATAGTAAGATGATGTAAAATGGTTGCTTTTGGAGAACAAGACCTTGAAGGAGCTGGGAGCCTGGGACATGTGGTTTTTCATAGTCAGCCTTATAAAATGATTTGACTTTGGCTCAGCGCCTGTGGCTCAACAGGCTAAGGCGCCAGCCACGTACACCTGAGCTGGCAGGTTCGAATCCAGTCCTGGCCCACCAAACAATGATGGCTACAACCAAAAAATGGCCGAGCATTGTGGCGGGCGCCTGTAGTCCCAGCTACTTGGGAGGCAGAGGCAAGAGACTCGCTTGAGCC
>CAUYON010086759.1:0-13755 GCA_963573935.1 Arctocebus calabarensis
TCACAGCAACCTCCAGCTCTTGGGCTTAAGCGATTCTCTTGCCTCAGCCTCCCTAGTAGCTGGGACTACAGGCGCCCGCCACAGCGCCCGGCTATTTTTTTTTGTTTTGCAGTTCGGCCGAGGCCGGGCTTGAACCCACCACCTTCGGTATATGGGGCCGGCGCCCTGCTCGCTGAGCCACAGGAGCCGCCCGATAGGCTTTATTTTTATTTTATTTATTTATTTATTTATTTTGAGACAGAGCCTCAAGCTATCACCCTGGGTAGAGTGCTGTGGCATCACAGCTTACAGCAACCTCCAACTCCTGGGCTCAAGCGATTCTCCTGCCTCCGACTCCCAAGTAGCTGGGACTATAGGCGCCTGCCACGATTCCTGGCTATTTTTTGGTTGCAGCTGTCATTGTTGTTTGGCAAGCCCAGGCTGGATTCAAACCCCCCAGCTCAGGTGTATGTGGCTGGCGCCTTAGCTGCTTGAGCCACAGGTGCTAAGTCAAGGATAGGCTTTATTTTAAAGGAACGGAATAGAGTCTGACCAGAAGCCAGCTCAGCTTACACAGTTTCAAGAGATTTATGTTAGTGAGGTTGAAATATGGGAGGAGGTCATGAAAGGTAAGGGAAGTCATCTTTCCTGCAGAGTGAATGATGCTCTGTCTAAGATTGATTTTAGAATTACTGCCCTCTACAAAAGGTGTGCCTTGCATGAAGGCCTTATCTCTACGGCCAGCCAGGACCAGGGTAGCAGGTCCCAGAAACACTGACTTTAAAGCATTTAAGGAGGGTGGGGAAGGGGTTGCTGTGACCATGTCGTTCTATCACTAGCTGTCCTCCCAGGATGGTTATACTCTTGTCAGTGTCCTGAGGATTTATGGGAGTATGGGAAGGGGGGTGCTGTAACCATGCAATTTGGTTTTTGGACTTTTTTTTTTCTCTACCTGTCTCCCAAATAGCTGAACTTTTGTTAGGGTCCTAAGGATTCCTTCCTCAAAAATCCTTTGGCATAAGAAATACGTTTCTCCAGGAGCCAGGTAGTTCGTGCTACCTGCTGCTTCAACAAAGTTCTGGGATATATTCCATTTCAACATGTTAATACCTCTCTCTGTCTCTGAGATCTTAGAAAGATCAGAGTAATTAACTAGACCAGTAGTTCCAGATATAATTCTTATGACCTGAATGGACATTTCTGGAAATGAAAGCAAACATTCTACTTTGCAGCAAATACATTTCCTTGGCATGTTAGATGGAGACACCCAGGGTGGTTTTGTTTGCCCACAGATTGTGTCTTGGGGTCACGTGTGTGTGTGTGTCTGTGTGTGTGTGAGAGAGAGAGAGAGAAGGGGTTTCACACCTTCAGCCCCACCTGTGTGCAGACAAGAGCAAAATGGGCCACACTTATTTCTTTATATATTGGGCAATACTGCATGCCTCTGGACCATTCTGGAGGAGGGTTACAGAGTGAAGCAGAGAGATAAGAATCCCTGCCCTCCTGGGATTTGCACTTCAATTGAGGGGAAAACAGGCAGAAAACAAAATTAATAAGCAAATTCAATTCTGTGTTAAAAAAAAATACAGCAGGGGTCTGGGGTGGGAGTGTGGGGGATGGCAAGGGAGTTGCAGCAGCTTTTCATAGGGAGATCAGAGAAAGCTTGTCTATGGAGGTGACATTCAAGTACAGAGAAGATAACCAGCCTATGGCTCAGTGAGTAGGGCGCCAACCCCATATACTGAGGGTGGCGGGTTCAAGCCCAGCCCCGGCCAAACTGCATCAAAAAATAGCCAGGCACTGTGGCAGGTACCTGTAGTCCCAGCTACTCAGGAGGCTGAGGCAAGAGAATTGCCTAAGCCCAGGAATTAGAGGTTGCTGTGAGCTGTGTGATACCACAGCACTCTACTGAGGGCGATAAAGTAAGACTCTGTCTCTACAAAAAAAAAAAAAAAAAATCCCAAGAGGTGGGGACATTATTTTCCCATTTCACAGATGAGTACTGAGGCACAGAGAGGTTATGTAACCTGCCTGAGGCCACACAGCTGGGAGGCAACAAAGCTGGAACATGATATCATGTTCCTCTACCTCCAAAGTCCATGATCTGGGGCCACTTGGGACCTCAGTTTCTTCCATTGCAAACTAGGAATTGAAATTCCACAACTGGGTGGCGCCTGTGGCTCAGAGAGGAGCGCCAGCCCCATATACTTGAGGTGGCAGGTTCAAACCCAGCCCTGGCCAAAAACTGCAAAAAAAAAAAAAAAAAAAGAGAATTCCTCAACTGTAGAGTAATAGGGCATGTACTTTGTAAAAGAAATGGATTGCCCATTTGCAAAGGTGGGGTCATCTTCAAGGGTTCATGATTCCTGAGTCTCAGTGAGGTTGGGCCACCTGCCCAGTGGTGCCAGCATGTGCATAGGATCTGGAAGAGCCAGAAAGAGGAATTTGGTGGGTCTTGTGGATGAGAGATCAGGGAAGGCTTCTTGGAGGAGGAGGAAGCTTACCAAGGCCTGAAGCCTGGGGATTTGGGGAGCCCTCCCCATCACTAACCCTCTTCCTTGTCCTCCCACAGGGATAAGCTGGCTGAGCTCCATGGGAATATGTTTGTAGAAGAATGTATCAAGTGTAAGACGTGAGTATCCCCTGGGTGGGTCAAGGGTTTGGCCATACCACCTCCAGTCTGGTGCACTGTGTGGCCAGGGTGGGCTCTGCAAAAGGGCCTCGGGACTCAAATCTGATGACACAAAGACCCACAGCATACGGGGAAGGACGGGTGTGGCCTCCCAGGGAGATTTTACGGCTGCCATAATAAATACTTCAAATGACTAACTTAAAACAATAGAAATTATCTCATAGTTCTGGAGACCAAAAGTCCAAAATCCAGGTGTCTACAGGGCCACAGGGAAAGATTTTTCCTGCCTCTTTCTAGTTTCTGGTGGTGGCTTCAGCTTTGTCTCTATCCTCACGTGGAGACAACTTATCTGTGTGCCTCTGTGTCTCTCCTTTTCTCATAAAAACATCAGGCACCTGTGGCTCAGTGGGTAGGGCACCGGCCACATATACTGAGGGTGGCGGGTTCAAACCCAGCCCCAGCCAAATGTAACAAAAAAATAGCCGGACATGGTGCGGAGGCATCGGCTGTCAACTACACTAGTTACACAGGCAGTGCGTGTCTTAGCGTGCTCACCATATGGGGCTCATTCTCAGTGCAGCTGCTTAAAAAAAGAAAAGAGAAGAAAAAATAGCCGGGCGTTGTGGCGGACACCTGTAGTCCTAGCTGCTCGGGAGGCTGAGGCTAGAGAATTGCCTAAACCCAGGAATTGGAGGTTGCTGTGAGCTGTGTGATGCCACGGCACTCTACCAAGGGCAACAAAGTGAGACTCTGTCTCTACAAAAACAAACAAACAAACAAAATACATCAGGCACTGGATAAGGGTCTGCTGGCTCCAGTGGACCTTACCTGAGCTAACCACATCTGCAACAACCCTATTTCCAGTTAGGGTCACATTTTGAATCCCTGGGTTTACAACTTCAACCTTTTTGAGGCCAATACTGTTCTTGTAAGTTTTCTATGGGTTTGAAATTTTTCAAAATAAATTTGGAGAAAAATTTTTAAAAGAGAAATTCTTTTTTTCTTTAACAGAAACAGGGAGACGCACCCAGAGCCCACCCGCTCTGGGGAGGGTTTATTCTTCTCAGTGTGGGGGATCACACCTTGTTGTGGGTTGAATTATGTCAAAATTATTATTATTTTTAATAGGTACAGAGTGTCACTATGTTACCCAGGGTCGACTGCAGTGGGATGATGATAGCTCATTGTAGCTTCCAACTCCTGAGTTCAGGTAATCCTCCTGCCTTAGCCTCCCGAGTAGCTGGGACTACTGCCACCATCACACCTGTCTTAATTTTCTATTTTTTGTAGAGACAGGGTCTCTTTCTTGTTCAGGCTGGTCTCCAACTCCTGGGCTCAAGTGATCCTTCTGCCTCAGCCTCCCAAAGTGCTGAGATTACAGGCATGAGCCACCACACCTATGGGGTCCAATCTCTTGAGCACCTTTGTAGGGGACAATTTCCTGCCTGTTCTGTGCTGTCAGTCCTTTGCAGCGTGCAGGCCACTGGTTTCACCGAGGGCTCCTTGTTCTGAGTTTGTTGTGCTTAGATCTGCCCTCACCCTCTGCTTCTCTGGGAGAATATCTTACCAGAAAAAATTCAAGGGCCACCCAGGCAGCCTGACCTGGTCTTATCCCCATTTCCTACCCTGATACAGGCAGTACGTCCGGGACACAGTCGTAGGCAGCATGGGCCTCAAGGCTACAGGTCGGCTCTGCACAGTGGCCAAGGCAAGAGGGCTGCGGGCCTGCAGGTGAGAACCCCTCCCTAAGCCCTGGACCCTGGGAGCAGCAGCAGGGCTGCTATAACACCCCTTGCCTTCCTCCTCGCAGGGGGGAGCTGAGAGACACCATCCTGGACTGGGAAGATGCTCTGCCTGACCGGGACCTGGCTCTCGCAGATGAGGCCAGCAGGTCTGACCCTCTGCAGGGGAGATGAGCAGAAACACAGGCAGCTCTGGCACAGGGCAGGGTGCAGACATGTTCAGGGAGGGCTTCCTGAAGGAGGTGGCAGAGCCAGGTGTTGGACACATGCACCATCCTCACCTCATGGCTCTAGGTGGGTGCTGCATGAGGTTGATATTATAGGTGAGGAAGCTGAAGCTTTATCTAAGTGACTCCTCTGTCCTGTGCTACCCAGCTAGGAGGTGACTGAGCTGGGATTCCAACCCATGGGTCCAAGCTCTCTACCAAGCTATGAGGCCCCTGGTCGATGACTCTTCCGACAGAAGTGGGGGTCTGAGTGGGGAGTGGGCCAGGCTTGAGTGCCCAGGTGAGCAGAGGTGATGTGAGCTGGGCCCTAGGACTGGCTTCCAGGGTTGGCAGGGCCAAGGTTGGGGAGTGGTTGGACTAAGCCCACATTCCCGGTCTCAGGAACGCTGACCTGTCCATCACCCTGGGCACCTCGCTGCAGATCCGGCCCAGTGGGAATCTGCCACTAGCAACTAAGCGCCGGGGAGGCCTACTAGTCATCGTTAACCTCCAGCCCACCAAGCATGTGCGTGCCTGAACCCACCCCTGCCCAGCTTTCCCCTCTATGCACCCTTTGCCCCTGCCTGACCCATCCCCTCCCCCACAGGACCGCCAGGCTGACCTGCGCATCCACGGCTATGTTGACGAGGTCATGACCCAGCTCATGAAGCACCTGGGGCTGGAGATTCCCAACTGGGATGGCCCCCATGTGCTAGAGAGAGCCCTGCCACCCCTACCCCGCCCACCCTACCCCAAACTTGAGCCCAAGGAGGAGCACCCTTCCCAGCTCAACGGCACAGTCCTTGAATACCCCAAGCAGGAGCCCACAACTGAGCCCTGCACCCAGCACAATGGCCCTGACACTGCCACCCCCAAACAGAAGCAGCCAGACAGCCCTATCCCCTGTAGGCCTCCCAAAAGGCTGAAGGCTGAGGCAGCTCCCAGCTGACTAGGGTGCTTGGGGAGGGAGGGGCTTTTTGTAGAAACCACAGGTTCTTTTTTCCTTATGGTCTCTGTTATTCATATCTGTCCTCTGGTGACCTCAGGGCACTGACAGCTGGTGTCAGACGGGGCCTCTGAAGTTCCACATTCTGAAGCTGTCACCCAGGCACATGCTGTCTGCCCCAGCACCCAGCCTGACTCAGGGTGTTCTGGGGAGGCATGGCTGTGCCCTCCCTGGTTTCCAGCCTAAAAGGAAGGAGCTCTCTCTGTCCCCTGGGCTTCCTGTCTGGATCCCTTGCCCCACCCACCCTGTCCTGGCTCTTGGGCTGCCTCCCCAGAGCTAACATTGTGGGCCCCCTGGGAGGGGAGCCACAACTCCAACTGGGACACACAGTAGAGGTTTGCACTGCCTTGCAGAATGGAGGGAGGGAGAGGTGGGTCCACCCAGCTTCCTCCAGGCTTCCAGAAAAGTCTTCAATGCAATAAAAACAGAACTTCCACACATCTGAGTGTGTTTAACTCCTGACTTGTGCCAGGTCCTTATGCCTGGAGGCAGGACTGAATGGTCTTCTCACCCTTGGAGATATCTGCCTATGCTTCTGTTGAAATTCTCACCTACCAACCTGGGTAGCCTGGGGTTGAGGAAGGAGGGCTCACCCCCAGGATATTAATGACAATACCAGCAGCTGAATTTTTTTTTTTTTTTTTGAGACAGAGCCTCAAGTTGTCACCCTGGGTAGAGTGCTGTGGCATCACAGCTCACAGCAACCTCCAACTCCTGGGCTCAAGCGAGTCTCCTGCCTCTGCCTCCCAAGTAGCTGGGACCACAGGCACTCACTACAATGTCTGGCTATTTTTTGGTTGCAGCCGTCATTATTGTTTGGCGGGCCCGGGCTGGATTCGGACCCGCCAGCTCAGGTGTACATGGCTGGCGCCTTAGTCTGTTGACCCACAGGCGCCAAGCCATGAATTTTTTTTTTTTTTTTGTTGAGACAGTTTCATTATGTCGCCTTCAGTAGAGTACCAGGGCGTCATAGCTAACAGCAACATCAAACTCTTGGGCTTAAGTGATTCTCTTGCCTCAGCCTCCCAAGTAGCTGGGACTACAAGTGCCAGGCACAATGCTCGGCTATTTTTTTGTTGTAATTGTCATTGTTATTTGGCAGGCCAGGGCCGGGTTCAAACCTGCCAGCCCCAGTGTATGTGGCTGGCACCCTAGTTGCTGAACTACAGTTATTCTTTTTAGCAATCCTTATTCCAGCACGAGAAGTTGGCATTTCTTGAAAATTCAATTAATAGTTAGATACTTATTTGCATGTGTTTTTTTGTTGTTAACATTTGCACCTCGGCTGTGAACTCCTTAATAAGGAGAGGCCATGTGTTTTGGGTTCGATTGCAGCCCTGTCACCTGGGTATAGCCCAGGTTTCATCCCTCCCTAGCCTGTGTCTTTGGGCTGTCACTGCACTTCAAAAGCCTTGGTTTTCTTACCCTTTAAACGAGCCCCAGGCAAGGAGCCACTGCTGAGGCGCTAGAAAAGCCTTCCTGGGTTCGTCCAGGGCTCCGTGCACCTCCACGTGCTTCACCGCTCTCCAAGGTGCTGAAGCAGAGCCTGGAGCCTCCTCTGCCGCTGTTCCAGCCCGAAAATCTTGCCCCACGTGTTACTCTCACAGCCTTCTGGAGTATTGGAGTGGGGAGGGGCAAACTCCACTCTAACCCCCACCCAACTCCGCCTCTGCACCAGAATAATGTTCTGTCAAAATACTTTATTAAGGATCAGGCAGTCTTAGAAAAGGGGGAGAGTTTTTGGCCATGGCCCTCAACATGACCCTGGGGCCGGGGTCTCTGAAGTCTTGGCAGCGTCTTTCTCCCCACATGAGAGGGCAGCAGGGAAGAGACCTGGGGAAGGGATCGCTGAGGCACCTGTTGTGTATGTGCGTGTCTATCTCTGTATCCGTCTGGGTCTCTTTCAGGCTGTTTACAATGCCCGTTTCCTTGTGCACTTGCTCTGGGAAAAGCTCAACCTTTGCCCTATCTGCAGTGGCCTCAGTCAGTCCCTGGGTGTGTGGCTATGAGTTTGTGCCTCCCCATTCTGGCATCTGCGCCAGGGTCTCTGCCTCGCTTCCTTATCTTTGGCCCTGTCGCTGTGCACTGCAGCAACCCCAAAGCTGCCCTGGTCAGGGGGCCATGGAGTAAGGTTCCAGCAGGGCTCAAAGCTCATCCCCCGCCGCTTCAAGCCCCGCAAGTCCCGGGCTCAGCACTGACTCAGGTGCCACCCAGTCCAGCAGGGTGGGCCGACCTAGCTGCTCCGTGGAGTTGCCCAAGACCAAACTTGAATTGTCCAGCTCCTCTGTCGAATTGCCTAGCACCAGAGTGTCCCGGAAGCCCCAATTCACCCCGGGGCTGTCTGGAGACCCTTCGTGGAGCAGGCCAGACTCGTGCTGGGGTCCTGAGGCCTCGGAGCCTGGCACGACATCGGGGGCCACGCGGGAGGCAGCGTCGTTGTGCAAAGTTCTGGAGAAGACTGATGGGGGTGAGGGGAACCATGAGGGAGGGGCTGAGGATGGAGTCCTGCCCTTCTTTCTCTAGCTCCCAGCCTCAGAAACAGGGGAACAGGGCTCCCCCCAACTCCTGGGGAACTTGGGGAGCCAAAGGGATTTGTGCCCATGGC
Organism: Arctocebus calabarensis; assembly: GCA_963573935.1. NCBI lineage: Eukaryota > Metazoa > Chordata > Mammalia > Primates > Lorisidae > Arctocebus > Arctocebus calabarensis. The sequence continues at coordinate 8,171 of CAUYON010086759.1, forward strand.
GCAGCCACAGCAGGGGTTTGAAGGCAGGGCTCCTACCTCTGACAGGTGCGAAGTCTCCGGGGCTCTCGGCTTTGTTGGAGGTGAAAGGGCTGATGGAGGGGAGGATGATGAGGACGAAAGAGAGCAGCAGGACCTAGCAGAGATGGGGGCGGGGTCACCCCATCCCTCCCCTCTCCTCCTGAGCGCCTCCATCTCACAGGCAGAGAAACCGGAGACATAATAGCCAATTGTGCACACATGGAGCACAAGGCCACGCTTGCACTCTCACCCACCTCCCCATGGGCCCCTGCCAAGGCTCCCATCCACCCTGCGGGCCAGGACTCACCGCTACGCAGGTGCCTGTCTGGGCAGACTTGCTAGTGGACTGGACCACAATGGCCTGGAGTTTCTTCAGCTGCTCCAAGAGGGACCTTAGAGGGACAAGCAGGCCTCAAGTGAGCTCTACATGTACAGCCCTGGTCCTGCTTCCTGCCCACTTCTGGGGTCTCCCAGCTCCACTGAAGTCCTAATTCTATCCATCCTACTAACTAGACCTTGCTGATTTTTATTTATTTATTTTTATTTTTTTTTTTTTTTGAGACAGAGTCTCACTTTATTATCCTTGGGAGAGTGCCGTGGCATCACACAGCTCACAGCAACCTCCAACTCCTGGGCTTAGGCAATTCTCTTGCCTGGGCCTCCTGAGTAGCTGGGACTACAGGTGCCTGCCACCACGCCCGGCTCTTTTTGTTTTGCAATTCGGCCAAGGCTGGGTTTGAACCCACCACCTTCCAGATATGGGACCGGCGCCCTACTTGATGAGCCATAGGCACCACCCTGATTTTTATTTATTTATTTTTCAAGATAGGGTCTTGCTCCTTCACCCAGGCTGGAGTGCAGTGGCATCATCACAGCTCACTGTAACCTCAAACTTCTATGCTCAGGGATCCTCCTGCCTCATCCTCCCAAGTAGCTGGGACTGCAGGCAAGAGCTACCATGCCCAGGTAATTTTTAATTTTTTTGTAGAAATAAGGTCTCACTATGTTGCCCAGGCTGGTCTTGAATTCCTGAGCTCAAGTAACCCTCCTACTGGGGCCTCCCTCAACACTGGGATTATGGGCATGACCCATGACCTGGCCCCCTGCTGCTCTTGGAAGTCCCAGATCTTACCTCTTCACCTCTATAAATCCCTCTCAGACATTTTACCCACTTCTCCATCACCCTTTTCCACACCTGCTTTCATCTTTGTTCTCTTGGATGTCAGCCCCAGGCCCCTGTCTGGTGCCCACAAAGCCTCTTCTGCCCCCTCCCTCCAGTGGGTTCATACTCCACACAGCAGTCAGAGGGTATTTTTCAAATGTGAATTGGCCTCTGCCAACCCACTCAGGATTCTCCCTGTAGTTAAAGTGAAAACCCAAGTCCTCTGCAGGGCCCATAAGACCCTGCATAACCTACTCCATCCCCTCTCTGTCCTGGTACACAGTAAATGCAAAATAAACATTTATTGAATAGATGTACCCCTGCCTTCTTTGTAGGCAGAGCCCTTATTCCCTGCTCCTTCCTGCACCACATGGGCTCTCTGACCTTTATCCCCACTCTCCTACAAGATACTCTGGGCCTGTTTTCCCCATCTTCCTCTGGCTGGATCCGCACTCACAGATTTTGCTTTTCAAGGTGCAAGACTTTCCTCTGCAACTCTTGATTCTGGGCAGTGCAGGCTGACATCCTGTGGGGATGACAATACAGTGATATTCAGAATATGCCTGTCATCATCTGGCCCAACTGATATCTCCCTGGGAGGCCCCGCTTTATAGGTGGGGAGCCCAGGGCCAGAGAAAGGAAGTCATTCATCCAAGGTCACTTGGCAAGTCTATAGCAGGGCCAGGATTTGAAACCACATCAGTCTGGCTCCTTTGTCCCATCTTTGTGTTAGTATTAAGGGGCTTCATTCAAGGCAGAACCCCCCCTCCCCGGATTGGGAGTGGAATGCCAAATTCAGGCAATGATGTTTCCAGAGGATGAAAGATGAGGGCAATTAGGAATCTAAGGAGGCCTGAATCATAGCAGTCACCCTCCCTGTGACCTTGAGCCACTTTACTCCCTGATCTCAATCCCCTCATTTATGAAATGGGCACAGTTACCCAGGCTAGAGGATGGTTGGGAGAATAACATGAGATACAGATGATTAGTAGCTTAGCAGCTTGCAATTAAGAAACAGGACAATAGCGATCAATCCATTTAGGGTTCTGAATACATTTTCCATCTACATCCATCTACAAAGGTGACTTTGATTGAGGCCACTGAGATGTAAAGTTGAAATACTCAAATCAGGGAATGAGGATAAACATGAGGTAGGTATTAGGCCCTGTCTCCACTCCCAAGGCTGAGGTACATGGAACACAGGGAGCATGGATGGAAGACCAGAGGATTTTATGGGAAACCTTTGGACCAGTTGAGGCCTGATCTCTTGGATTTGCTATATATATATTTTTTTTCTTAGAAAGCATGGGGGCAGCGCCTCTGGCTCATGGAGTAGGGCACCAGCCCCATATACTGAGGGTGGCAAGTTCAAACCCAGCCCCAGCCAAACTGCAACAAAAAAAATGGCTGGGCGTTGTGGCAGGCACCTGTAGTCCCAGCTGCTTGGGAAGTTGAGGCAAGAGAATTGCCTAAGCTCAGGAGTCGGAGGTTGCTGTGAGCTGGGATGCCACAGCACTCTACCAAGGGCCACAAAGTGAGACTCTGTCTCAAAAAGAAAAGAAAGCACATGGGATTATGTGCTTTGATCTCCATAAAGAATCTAGGGTCCATTTTCAGAAGATAGGCCAGACATGTAGCAACCAGGAGAAAGAATAAATCCCCTCACTGAAAAGCCCTCTTCTCAATAATGTATGGGATAATGAATAATTCATAATATTTTAAATATAAATTAGGGAAGACCTAAGGACCAAATGATAATGATGATAGTACACATCAAAATGTATGGGATGCAGCTAAAGTAGTGCTAAGAGGAAAATGCATAGCCTTAATGCCACTCTATGAACTAAGTACACACATTTAAAAATTAGCAAAATAACAACAGATTAAATCCCCTCTCAAAAAAAATAAAAAGGAAGGATATAATAAAGATAACAGTAGAGGCCAGGTATGGTGGTTCTCTCACACCTGTAATCCTAGCACTCTGGGAGGCCAACACAGGAGGATCCCTTAAAGTCAAGAGTTCAAGATCAGCCTGAACAAGAATGAGGCCCCTATCTCTACTAAAAATAGAAAAAAATTATGTGGGCATGGTGGTACAAGCCTTAGGCAGGAGAATTGCTTAAGCCCAGGAGTTTGAGGTTGCTATGAGCTAGGCTGAGGCTCTGAGACACTGACCTGGATAGCAAGTGAGACTCTGTCTCAAAAATAGAATAGAATAGATTTAGATAAATAAAATATAAAAAATAAAATTAGTAGAAGCAGAATGAACTAGAAAACAAAATAAACAGTGGGGGAAAGAGAGGAATTCAGAGAATAATAGGCAAGTCTCTGGTAAAACTGATCAAGAAAATAAAAGAGAAACAGGAAATAAACAACATGGGTTTATTTAATCCATGTTTAAAAGAAATAGGCTCGGCGCCTGTGGTTCAACGGGCTAAGGCGCCAGCCATGTACACCTGAGCTGGCGGGTTCAAATCCAGCCCAGGCCCGCTGAACAACAATGACAGCTGCAACCAAAAAATGGGTGGGGGTTGTGGTGGGTGCCTGTGGTCCCAGCTACTTGGGAGGTGGAGGCAGGAGACCCGCTTGAGCCCAGGAAAAGGAGGTTGCTGTGAATTGCGATGCTATGGCATTCTACCCAGGGTGACAGCTTAAGGTTCTGTCTCAAAAAAAAAGAAATAACAAAGAGCATAACTGCAAATATTGCAAAGATAAAAGATAATAGGACAGCATTATGAACAATTTTATATCAATAAATTTGAAATGGACAACTTGCCGGAAGAAATATGACACCCCAAACTGACTTAAGAAGACAGAAAACCCATAGAAAACCTGTAACATTCTATAAAATTATTCCAGATTTCAGTGCAGCACCTGCGGTTCAAAGGAGTAGGGCACTGGCCCCATATGCCAGAGGTGGTGGGTTCAAACCCTGCCCCAGCCAAAAACTGAACAAAAAAAAAAAAAAGAAAATTATTCCAGGTTTCAAAAGCATTGGCTTGCTTTTTATGTTTCTATTAATGAATAGACAGTCTGTGTCTTCTCAGTATCTTAAATATTAAAAGTTAAGAGAGGTAATTGGGTGAGATTTGGGTTTAAGTTGAAAAACTTCTGACAAAAATGAGATCCTGCCAGGAGAGAAGGCTTACACCTGTAATCCTAGCACTCTGGGAGGCCAAGGCAGGTGGTTTGCCTGAGCTCACAGGTTCGAGACCAGCAAGAGCTAGACCTCATCTCTGAAAATAGTGGAGGGTTTTGGCAGGTGCCTGTAGCCCCAGTTACTTGGGAGCCTGAGGCAAGAGAATCGCTTGAGCTCAAGAGATGGAGGTTGCTGTGAGCTGTGATGTCACCTCACTCTATTGAGGGCAACAAAGTGAGACTCTGTCTCAAAAAAAGAAAAAAAAATACACCCAAGGAAGACATAGCAGGTTTGAGAACCAGTATTGCTCAGACAAGGAAGTGTTTATTTTCAGGCAGAGAGCCAGAATAGGATGGGTCACGCTTAGTCCTTTCTTGGCACCACATCTTCCAGGGAGAGACTGCCAACCTCTTGTCTTGTGCCATCTCTAGTTATATTTCCATCCCTGCATTTAGTATGAAAAATAGTTTTTCTGCCTGTAGTCCCAGCTACTCCGGAAGCTGAGGTAAGAGAATCGCCTAAGCCCAGGAGTTGGAGGTTGCTGTGAGCTGTGTGACGCCACGGCACTCTACCGAGGGCAATAGAGTGAGACTGTCGCTACAAAATATATATATATTTTATCTTAAAAGAATGGGTGTTCAGGCTCGGCGCCTGTGGCTCAGTGGGCTAAGGCGCCAGCCACGTACACCTGAGCTGGCGGGTTCAAGTCCAGCCTGGGCCCGCCAAACAACAATGACGACTGCAACCAAAAAATGGCTGGGCGTTGTGGTGGGCACCTGTAATCCCAGCTACTTGGGAGGTGGAGACAGAAGACTCGCTTGAGCCCAGGAATTGGAGGTTGCTGTGAGCTGTGATGCCACAGCGCTCTATCCAGGGTGACAGCTTGCAGCTCTGTCTCAAAAAAAAAAAAGAAAAGAATGGGTGTTCATTGATACATTCTGGTTAGAAGAAAGACATGCTCAGAGGGATGTTTCAAAGACTGCTCTGGGTGCTGAGGAAGGACTTAAAGGGGAGCCAAAATGGACATGGGGAACCAAGTGCCCTCAAAGACTCAACCAATGGCAAGAACAAGGGAGGTGGCATAGAGACAGATGAACACAGATTTAAGATACATTTTTTTTTTTTTGAGACAGAGCCTCAAGCTGTCACCCTGGGTCGAGTGCCGTAGCATCACAGCTCACAGCAACCTCCAACTCCTGGGCTCAAGCAAGTCTCCTGCCTCTGCCTCCCAAGTAGCTGGGACTACAGGTGCCCGCCACAACGCCC
>CAUYON010086760.1:0-27982 GCA_963573935.1 Arctocebus calabarensis
TTAGTAAAGTTGGCTTGAATTTCTTCATCTATAAAAGAAAGATAATAATACTTACTCAGCCAAAGTCTCATGCTTTTTGTGAGGATTGAAAAGGAACGGAACCATGTTAGGGATGTCTGATTTACTGCGCTCCTAAAGACATCTAACAGCAGAGGAAACAAGATGATACTGTGATCAAAAGGACTAGGGTACAAACATTGCTGTCAAGTTGCAGGTGTGTTTTTCCACTTAGCAAGAATATCCCCATGAATATTTTAGTAAATCCAATTCATACATGAAATGCAAAGTGAGACTCCTGTTGAATGAAATACTGGAGTGCTGCAAGTGGGTTCAAGGAACAGATCTTTTTGTGTTGTCATAAAATGAGCAGTGATTTAGAACAACCTATTTAAGTTTTATCTTCAGCTCTTAGTGGAGCCTTGTTTGATAGGAGACAGTAAATATGTTTTACTCTGGAAGTTCAAATTCATCATGTTTTTTTCAGCTATCTTAAATCTGTGAAAGATACGATGGGTGTAGACTTCTTAAAGAATGGAATTTAATTTATACTCACAATTTATGTAGAATAATAGAAATGTAGTACAAATTAATCTTAAATCCTGGATCATTGGCAGAAGGTCAAGATCATCTGTAAGCACTTCTCTCTTGGACTAACCTTCTCATGGCATAGGAATCAAAGCAGCCTCCTTCCTGTGGCCAGCAGGGCCCTACAAGGTCTAGTCCCCGCTGACTTATTTGATGTGATTTCACATCACCTCCCCTTGCAGTTCCTCATTTTTCTGAGTGACGCCTTTGCACGTCTTCCTCTGCAGAAAAGCTCTTCCCTTCCCAGGATTTTTTTTTCTCCTTCTCATACCTTAGGGCTCTGGATCAATGTTCCCTCCTCTGGAAGCCTTCTTTGATCATTTTATTTAAACACATTCCAATGTTATTTTCTACATTCGTACATTCTTCTTTTCATATTATTTTATATTTTATAATTACTTGCTTAATGGTCATTTATTGTCATCATCTCACTGAGCAATAGGAAGGCAGACCCTTTGCTTGGCTCACCATTGTCCAGCTAGTATTTCTCAGAATATAGGTAATAACTGTTGAATGACTAGAAAAATGATGAATAATGGGTATGTCAAGTCCTTTACCAAGTGTATGCCACATGACAAATGCTTAATAAAACTATTTTTATTACCGTGGTATTGGTGGCCTCCAATCATTATTACTATATGTGCATATAAATTTAGGGGTAAAATATAAAGAATGGTGAATGGATCTGGCATTTTCTACATGATTATGTTATATATATTCTTAGGCTGATTCAAATTATGAATAATTCGAATTTTAAATCCCAAAAAAGAAATGCAAATGAACAATAAATGTATGAAAATATATTCAAACCAGCTGGATATTAAATAAATGGATATAGAAAAAACAATGAGATATCATTTTTCAACTGTAAGATTGGCAAAAATAGAAAAAGTTAATACGATTCTGTGTTGGGAAGCATATGAAAAAAATAGACCTTCCTGTATTTTTTTTTCTGAAGGTCAATGAGATAATACATAGCAAAGATTAAAATGTGCACATCTGTTGTTCTAGCATTTCATTCCCAAAAGTTTTGTTATAAAAAATAGACAAGCTAAAAAATTGTTATATACGAATGTTTAATCCAGGATATTTTATTTTGTATCTATTTATTTTTGGGTTTTTTTGAGACAGAGTTTCAAAATGTCACCCTCAGTAGAGTGCTGTGGCATCACAGCTCACAACAACCTCAAACTCTTGGGCTTAAGAGATTGTCTTGCCTTAGCCTCCAAGTAGTGGGGACTACAGGTGCCCACCGCAACGCCATGCTAATTTTTGGTTGCAGTTGTTATTGTTGTTTAGCAGGCTTGGGTCGGGTTCGAACTTCACTGCCTCTGTATATGTGGCTGGTGCCCTAACCATTGAGCTATGGGTACCCAGCCAAATCCAGGATATTTTACATGTATAAAAAATTTGAAACTTCCTCTACACTTTATTATAATGCAGAAAATTTGATGATAACTTTATTATAAATAATGCTGCATTTATAACAGCTGGTGAGTGTAAATTGGTACAAGAATCTTGGAAAACAACTTGGCATTATTTTTTAAAGTTGAACGTAAAGATGTCCTATATCCTAGAAATTCCAGTTTTTAGGTGTGGACCTTAGAGAAACTTGCACATGAGCCCCAAAAGACTATTCTTAAGGAAAATATGATAGCTAAAGTGAAATGCATGATTTTCAGCATTGTTTAAAGTAGTTCCAAATTTCCATTACATATTTCTTTCTTGGATCCATATGTTATTATTAGAGAATATGATTTAATGATATCTATTCATAGATGATTATTGATATTTGCTTTATGGACTGACACATGGTCAATTTTTAAAAACATACTGTGAATTCTAGATTAAAATGTTTATTCTTAAATTTTGAGTACAGAGTTCTATGTACATCTGTTAGATCAAGTTTGTCATATTGTTCAAATATTTTAAATATGTTTGTATGTATTAGAAATCCCTTTAGCTATGAGTTAGCTTTTTCTTTCTCCCTCTAAGGAAAAAAAAGCCTTTATCTCTTTGTAACTAATAATTTCAATATCTAATGTCCTAATTAGAGAGGTTCTAATTTCACTTTTGATGTCTTTGATCAGCTCTTGCAAATTGGTTTTATTGGACTTGTGTTTTGTAATTGTGGGTTATGAGCTGATCTTCCTCTCGATTCTATATTCAGCAATTATATGAGGCCTAGATAGAGAGCATATGTCTCTTTCTAACAAGTTCCTTTTTTTTTTTTTGCTAGGCACCACTTAAATTTGGCTATAATTTTAAATTTGTTTCTCATCTTGGGATTTCTTAGACCATGTAAATTGTATAAAATTTGAATCCCACTCCTGTGTGGGATTAAAAGTTGACTTTGGTTCCAAATTCTTAGAGGAGATTCTTTTTCTCCCCCGCTACAATGTTTTCAGCTTGAACAAAGATTTAGCTTTATAACCTTAAAACCTCCCTGCTTTTCAGTGGATTTTTAAAATACTTTTTTACTGATGATGTAGCTTTCCAGATCTTGAATTTATGCAGACAGGTGCTTAGTTCCAACTTCTATTATTTCATAGGCTCAAAGTTGCATCTTCAGCCTCCAGTAAATCACTTCATGTTGAGATCTAAACCTCTAAAGTTCAGGCATTTACAAAAATTCTAATATCCACTGTGCATTGGTCTCAGTTTACCACTTTGGTTCCTATGTGCTATAAATATTTTGTATACTATTTTGCCAGATTTGTTATGTGTATTCAAAGGTCTTTGCCAACACACTTGTTTCATCCCATAGGTGTGAGAGTAAATGAGATAACTTATATACAACCTTCCTTTCATTGCCTGAAATACATATAAATCTACAGGTCTGGGTTATAAAATATTGGACTGAAAGAAAAAAAAAGTATTTGGTGTATACTATTAATGACAAGAAATTGTCAAAGGTTTCTATTCTATTTCCTCAAAAAATTGTCTTACACTATTCTGAAGACTGAGTACACAATAAACATTCGATTAGATGAGAGAAATGTCTCTATGAGTTGTGAGTTTCATTTCCTGATAGCCTATGGACTTTGAAAATCTAGAGAGGGAAAGACTTTCCTAAACAATAGAGATATTGCTTTGCCCTTCTTTTTTCAATCTAATTTTCTTTCCATTGAAAGCAGCTGTGCTTTTTCTTACTCTGACAATTCAGAAATCAGGGTAACTCGTTCCTCATAAATGCTTTAGAATATGCTGGCAGAAGCTGCTTCTGACAGTAGGTTGCTAAATGTTCAATAGTGCTTGATTATGCAGAAGGTTAAAAAGACCACTGTGATTATTTCCTTCTCTGTAAACCATCCCTTGTTTTATTACAAAACCGCTAATTCTTCCAGAAACCAGAGATTATCTAAATAAGCTAAAGTAGAAGCAATGTTATGTAACAAGGGCAAGTTCTTTTCTATTTTTTTTCCCCTGGGGGATGGGTGACATTAAAAAAAAACAAACCATTTTTTAAAGATATAAATCTCATACATGCAAGTCATGCATTTAAACTACAAAAGAGTAGTTTATAGGATAGTCACAGATATGTGCCATTGCCATCATCAAAATAAATCTATAGAACATTTTTATCACTTCAAAAAGAAACCCTGTACTTTTCACTAATCAAGTTTACTGTAGTTTGAATGTATCCCTTCCAGAATTCAGGTGTCGCCAAGGTGACAGTATTAAGAGGCAGGACTTTTTACGAGTTGATTAGGCCATGAGGGTGTCTTCGTCATGAATGGGTTAAATGACATTACAAAAGAGCTTGACTGAAGGAGCTGGTCCCTTTTTGCCCTTCTGCCTTCTGTCATGTAAGAACAGAGTTCTTCTTCCCCTCCAGAAGATGCAGCACTTGAAGCCTCATTTTGAAAGCAGAGTCCCTCACTTGCTAGTACCTTGACCTTGGACTTCCCATCCTCCAGAAAGGTAAGAAATAAATTTCTGGGTGAGCGGGGTGGCTCATGCCTGTAATCCTAGCACTCTGGGAGGCTGAGGGGGGTGGATCGCTTGAGCTCACAAGTTAGAGACCAGCCTGAGCGAGAGTTAGACCTCATCTCTAAAAAATAGGTAAGCATGGGCAGCACCTGTGGCTCAAAGGAGTAGGGCGCCAGCCCCGTATACCAGAGGTGGTGAGTTCAAACTCAGCCCTGGCCAAAACTGCAAAAAAAAAAAAAAAAAAAAAATAGCCAGGCATTGTGGCAGATCCTGTGGTCCCAGCTACTTTACTTGGGAGGGTGAGGCAAGAGAATTGCTTGAGCCCAAGAGTTTGAGGTTGCTGTGAGTTATGATGCCACAGCATTCTAGTGTGGTAACAAAGTGAGATTCTGTCTCCAAAAAAAAAAAAAAGAAAAAGAAAAATAGAAGAAAAGAAGAAATAAATTTCTGTTCTTTATAAATTTCCCAGTCTCTCATATTTTGTTATAGCAGCACAAACAGACTAAGATAACTTTCTACCTCATATCCCTCTGCCCCTAGACCTAAGTAGCTACTAATCTATTTCCTTATAGATTTCCTTATTCTGGAAAATTGTGTAAATGGAAACTATTATGCATAATACATTTTTTTTGTTGTTACTGGCTTCCATTTTTTAGCATAGTGGTTTCAAAGTTCATTCATGTTGTAGCAATACTTCATTTCTATGACCAAATAATATTCCATTGTATGGATATGCCACATTGTATTTATCTATTCATCAGTTGATGGATATTTGGGTTGTTTCTACATTTTGTCTATAAAGAATGATGCTGCTATTAACATCTGTGTACAGGTTTTTATGTGGACACATGTTTTCATTTCTCTTGAGTATACGCCTAGGGGCTCCAGGGTCTTACTGGGTCTTATTGTATGTTTAATCATTTGAGGAACTTCTAGACTATTTTAGAAAATAGTGGTACCATTTTATATCTCCTACAACAGGATACTGGGGTTCTAATTTCTCCATGTGCTAGTTAATACTTACTATTATCAGTCTTTTTGATTCTAACCATCCTAGTGGCTGTGAAGTGGTCTCTCATTGTAGTTTTGATTTGCATTTTCCTGATGACTAAAGATGTTGAGCATCTTTTTCACAGGCTCCTTGGCCAGTTATAGATCTTACTCGGGGAAATGTTATTTATTGAGTCATGCAGATTTAAGTCCTGATGTAAAAGACCTTGATGAACACTGAAATCTAGAACAAAGGTGACGAGCAATGTAGAATCTCTATTACATCAATGTCAAACATTGTATCTATATGTTAATTGAGGAAAGGCAGAGATTTTTTAGAAGGATTTCTAATGTATTATTTTAAAATAAAACCTAACAGCATGTATTGTGGAGGAATGAACATCATGCTTGCAAGGACAGTCACCAGTTCTTAACACATCAAAGGAAATGTTGAGAGCAAGACATTCTCCTGGCAAGCCAAGAGATATCTTGTAACTTGGAGGCAAGCCCTCAATTAACTCAGGGTCACTGGAGAGTAAGCAGGTATTAAACCTTCAACGTTTTATGGTACTACATTTTGGGAGTTGTGGAGAAAGAGCAGGTAGCTCCCCCACGTCCTTACTTAGCATTCTTCACACCCATAGTGGATCCCCTCAATAAATAGACACTGCAAAAGTTGTCTGGGGCTCTCCCGCACCTCTGGTGAGCCTTAGTTCTTGCAGCTTGTACTCTCAGTCTGTGTCCTGGCTGTTTCCTTCATGTGGCTCTGACAATGTATAACATCTTTAATAATATACTTAAGAAACTTCTTGATTAATAAGAATAAAAGAGCCTAAAATTGGAACTCTGTTGCAAAACTCAGGTCATTGTAAAGATCATTCAACAAAAAGAACTTCAAATGATAGAGATTCTACATTGCTCGTCATCCTTGTTCTAGACTTCAGTGTTCCTCACAGTCTTTTACATCAGGACTTAAATCTGCATGACTCAATGACTATCATTTACTAAAATATTCTGTTTGAAAAAATGCTCATCATCCCTAATTAGTAGAGAACTGTAAATCAAAACCACCCTGTGATATCATCTAACCACAGCAAGAATGGCCCACATCGTAAAATCTCAAAACTGTAGATACTGGTGTGGATGTGGAGAGAAGTGAACACTTTCACTGCTGTGTGACTGGAAACTAATACAACCTTACTGGAAGGAAGTATGGAGAACCCTCAGAGAACTCAAGCTAGACCTCCCATTGGATACTGAAATCCCATTACTGGACATCTACTCAGAAGGAAAAAAGTCCTTTTACCATAAGGACACTTGCACTAGACTATCACAGCTCAATTTACAATCGCCAAAATGTGGAAACAGCCTAACTGTCTACCAACCCAGGAATGGATTAACAAGCTGTAGTAAATGTATACTATGGAATACTATTTAGCCACTAAAAAAGATGGAGACTTTACACCCTTTGTATTAACCTGGATAGAGGGGAACACATTATTCTTAGTAAAGCATCACAAGAATGGAGAAGAAGGAATTCTATGTACTCAATTCTCATATGAGGATAGTTGATGAACTAGTACATGGGGGGTGGCGGAAGGGGAGAGCAGAGAGAGTGAAGGAGGGAGGGAGGGGGGAAGGGAAGAACAGAGAGAGGGGGAAAAAGAGAGGGAGTGGGGTGTAAGTGACAGTGTGTGACACACTTTTGGGGGGGCGGGACACAATTAAAAGAGGAACTTTACCTAACAAATGCAATTAATGTGACCTGGTTCTTTGTACCATCAATGAATCCTCAACAATAAAAATGCATATATATTTTTATATATATGTATATTCTCTTTGACTGCCATGTGTTTTCCTTGCAAGTTGTTGCTGTGGTTGTGGGATATCGTCTCAGTTTTTCACTTATCTATTCCCCTATCATCCCTTTGAGGATAATTCAGCGTCAATAAGAAAGGTGTTTTAATTTTTTTTTTGAACAGTATTCACCCCCTCTTGCTTTGCTATTGACAGAAGCCTATTGATCTAGTAACCAGAGGTCATTGATGTCTGACACGGGGTCACTATCACTCTAACCCCCCTGGGCGCGGTGCAGCAAGCTTTCTCATACTCCATCGATCTTACCCATTTCATGTCTATGTGAATGGTAACTATAATCCTTGGAATTTCCAGCAGTTTCAATTTCAAGAAGTTGATCATTTCTTAAATATGCAAATAAATAGGACTTAATTTCCATAGTGTTTTAAAATCTTCATAAATAAATTCACACACTTTTTTTTCCTGACCTGGTGTCATGATTGTTGTTTCAAAAGACGTGAGCCATCCTTAAAAAAACCCCTAAAATCACCAAGGAAATGTTGTACCATGTGCAGGACCTTAGTAAATTAACTGATCAGCACCTTCTTCAAACAAATCATCTATAAAAATTAGTTGACTATTTATTCAAAGTCTAAAGAGAAATATGTTTTCAATTAGTGAAAAAAAAAGATATACAATGGAGGATTTTCCCCAGATATTCTGAAATACATGCAAAATGATATATAATAGAGATGAATGGGAACATTGGTTATAACGTTAAAATTTACAAATAACTAAAATGTTTGTCAGTGATAGTTTATATGCGACTTACTGTTCAACTATACAATGTATAATAATATCAGGCCAGCCATCCAAAAAACATGAAATTCTGCATTTATGATATGGAAAAATTTCCAAGGCCTTTAAGGAAAAATATACAAAGTGCAGAACAACACGTATAGCATGTTACCCTATATGGGGAAAAATGTTTCAGTGGATAACTTTAGAAATGCAAGAATATCTCTTGACATTTATTAAAATTAAATGTCTTTGAGGAGTTGGATGGTAGCTGAGGCTTAAGGTCAAAAGGGAAGCCTCTCATTATTCATCAGATAGTGTGTTTTCATCTTATATCATGTACATCAATTCTATTTAACAATGCCCAAATATTATAAATAAAGCAAAATAAGGAATGTATCACTTATTTTGTTACATTATATCCAACATCATACAGTTCTTTGGTGGTACTTTTAAAATTTATGCAATATTACATGACTCCTTCCTACTCACATGGACTCGACTTCCATAATTAGTTTCAGAAATTCTCCTGAGACTGCTGACTTTGTATGACTATATACCAGCAAACGTCGAGAATACGGTTCTCTTGATCGAGAGTATTCTGTGAAGACTGTTTGCTTTTTAAATCTATTTCCATTCAAGGTACTTTCTACTTCGATGGTTATTTAGGAAGTTGAATGAGAAAACCTGAATTAACTGGCACCATATTTCTGATTTATTCCCGTCAGGTTTATTGACATTTCTGGCTAGAGCTCTGGGAACCTGCCCGTTGAGTTGTTTCTTAATCCTACTGTGGTTTCACACCAATGTAAGAGTTTTGCTAATGTTATATTACTTAAAACTAAGTAAAAATACAACGAGAGTCTAAAATCTTGTTCCAGGTTCATCCCAGAGAGAAATTTGAACATGTGGAACCCTTAATGAGGGGAGCAACTATTTTTAAACCCATTGACTACCTAAAATATTTTCTTAAAGATGGCATTTACATGAAAAAAATGAAAATAACTCAAGGAGCATTAAGATGTTAAGAGAATTTATAAAACAAAAGATGTAGAGTTAATTCTTCAAACCCTTTACAGTTTTGGTTAATTATATTATGCTATCTTTCCGAGTTAATTTTATTTTAGTTTAATGATACTTATTATAAGTATTGTCTATGATAAGGATAATAAAAATTATCCTACTATAGAAAAAAAACTTTAGGGGTTATGATCAAAGTATTCACCACCTCTTCCTTCAAGTTTTAAATAGATTTTCTCTTCTGTTTATATACTTCTTTGTGTGTTTATGGTAAATATAGCCCTTTTGGCTTTGTTACAAATGAGATCTGATTTTTTTTCCAGTTATCCAAATAGTTTGTATCTGAATTACTTAAGACATTTTTATCAGAAAGACTTGAACTTACTTTAAAAAGTCTTTGTATATATTTTTTTCCAGAAAATGGAGCCAAATTACTGAAACACTTCTAAAATTTTTCAAACTGAAGTTTCATTGGGGATAAATACACCAATTTTGTGTCATTTAATGTTTTAGTTGGGAATTCTTTTTTCCCAGGAGTATCAACTAATCTTATACTCTGAAAGGTGTAATATGATTCACCTTTTATAAAAAAGTCCTATTGTTCACGTGTGGAAAGTACAAGAGGGCAGAGTAGCTTCAAGTAGATATACCTGACAGGCAATACCTTAGCCAGGCGATCGAGGTCAATGTTAACAGCGATAGTAACGTTGATAGTATTTTGCACTTGATACATGTGATAAAAATGACACTTTACCTCTGTGGTATCCCTACCCAAAACACATAGCCCCAGTTTAATCATGAGAAAAATAGCGGACAAATCTTAGTTGAAGGAAATTCTATAAAACACCTGACTGATACTCCTTAAAAGTGTCAAAATCAGGGCGGTGCCTGTGGCTCAAAGAAGTAGGGCACCAGCCCCATGTACCAGAGGTGGCGGGTTCAAACCCAGCCCCGGCCAAAAACTGCAAAAAAAAAAAAGTGTCAAGATCATCAAAACCAAAACATGTCTGAGGAGCTGTCTCAGCAAAGAGAAGATTAAGGACACAACTACAGTTGACCCTTGAACATGGCACAGGTCCACTTGCATGTGGATTTTCGGCCACTACTGTCACCCCTGAGACAGATGGTCAGGACCAACCCCACCCCTTCTTCCTCCTCCTCAGCCTACTCAATGTAAAGATGAAAATGATGAAGACCTTTATAATGATCCACTTCTACTTAAGGAGTCATTATGATCTTCCTAATGACATTTTCCTTTTCCTCGTGCAAGTATACAGTATTTAACACATATAGCACACAAAAAATCATTAATCAACAGATTCAATTATTGGCAAGCTTCCAGCTGATAGTAGTCTAAGTTTGGGGGGTTGTTGAAAGTTCTGCACGGGTGGTTGGCCTTCCTCACCTCCATGGTTCAGGGTCAATCATGAATATAATGAAATGTTGTGAATAAGAGGAACAGGAAAAAGGACATTATATTTTTTTAACTAAGAACATTTAAATAAAATAAGGAGTTTAGTTAATTTTAATATTGGTTCATTGGTTACAGTACATGTCACACTCATGTAGGATGTTAATAATAGGGGAGAGAGTATGGAGTATATGGGAATTATCTGTATCATCTTACTATTTTCAGTATTAGAACTATCCTAACAAATTGATGTTTGTTTTAAAAAATAGTTCAGCAGGGCTCTTAAAATTTTTTTATTTTTTTACATCTGGCTGGAAAACATGAATACTACTAACCAACCCTGTTGCCATTGTTTAACACACAGTCTACTAAAAGGCATTTGGTAATACTGCTTTTAAGTTGGGATAAATATGACTAGAAAAAGTTAATACCATGCATGTTCACAGACTTCTGCCTTTTTCCTCCATACCCAATACCTCATGGAAGGGTGGAGAAAGAGTAAGAGTTTGAGCAGACACGTTCTTACTACAGAGGAAGTCAGAGCTGTAGAGGAACAGGGCTCTTCAGGACCTGCTCATGGCCAGGATGTTGTTTGCAGGCAGGTGTGTGCATGTGTGTGTGTGTGTCTTGGGGTGCCGGCTGTGTGCAGTTTGAAGGTTTTCTGTAGCTAAAGGCAACATGGTAAAGACTTGAGCAATCAGAATGGTAAGGAGGAAGAGATGGACTATTAAGGTGAAGGAGAGTGACTACTTCTCAGGAATTTCAGAGACCAGGAAATGAAGATTTATCTTTAAAACTGCCATCAACCCACCTAATTGGTTGAATGAGAGATGAGAGTAGGGCGGCACCTGTGGGTCAAAGGAGTAGGGGGCGCCTGCCCCATATACCAGACGTGGCCAGTTCAAACCTGGCCCCGGCCAAAAACTGCAAAAAGAAAAGAGAGATGAGAGTAAATACTGGAATAGTGTTGTGCTGGTGGGCCTGTTCTTTAAATGCAATCCGCTCTGGCCCTGGACAATGCGGGCTTATGTGTTTCTAAGCATCAAAATGCTCACTTGAACAGCACATATACTAAAATTGGAATGATACAGAGATTAGCATGGCCCCTATGCAAGGATAACGGGCAAATTCATGAAGAGATCCATATATAAAACATAGGTGTTCTAATTATATTGTGTATATACATACCTATGTATTTCTGTTTTAAATGCCATTTTTTAAAATGTTGAACTAGACTTGCATACTTGGAATGAATCCTATCTAGTATATAACTCTGTTTATGTATTGGTGGGCTCAAATTGCTAATATTTGTAAAGGAGTTGCAAGATACTGGCCTATAGGTTTCTTTTCTTGTAATATCTTTGGTTTTTGTATTAGGGTAATGCTAGCCTCATAGAATGAGTTAGAAAGCATTTACTCTGTTTTTATATTCTGAAAGAGATTTAAAAATTTATATAATTTCTTCATTTCTGTTACAGTATATTTAATCACTAGCATTTTTAATTGTTTCTAGAATTTTCATTTTTCTTCTTATGTTATCTGTCTGTTATCACGTATTGTTACTTTACCTTAAATCCTATAGCACATTAATCACAGTTTTTTAGCATTCTTGGTCAGATAATTCCAACATTCCTATTCTCTCTGACTCTGATTCTGGTGTTTATGTAGTGTCTTCAAACTATGTTTTTTGCCTTTTAGTATACCTTATAATTTTTTTCTTAAAAGGTGGACATGATGTACTTAGTAAAAGAAACTGCTTTTGGTAGGACTTTAGTAATATAGTGGTACTGTTTGTAGGGAGGAGAAGTCATGTATGTTCCTGTAATTAGGTATCAGTTTTTTGGTGAGACTGTGAATTTCACTAGTATTTTTAAATTTCTTTCCTCCTTCGGTAGATAGGATGGTCGGAAAGGGCTGGAGTTGCGCATTCCCTTCCCCTGGTTAGGTTAGGCTCCAGTAAGACATGTAGGTTCTTGAGAAATGGCTTCTCCCAATGGCCAGCCTTGCTAAGAATAGAACGCTCTGGTGCATTTCAGAATGGTTACTTCTCCCCTCCCCCTGCTGGAAGCACTGGGAAATTTTTATCCAGTATTCCTTATGAGAACATGGTGGAGCTCCAAGAGGTAACACTCTCGACGCTGGGGGTCACCTCTGACTGGGTTTCCCTGGAGTTCCTAACTTGTCCACACTTAGCCTCCAGCAGTTCATCAATTACAGTTTGGATTTACCTCCTTGGGTACTGGTTCTCCAGTAAGTTGTGATTCTCTGTCTCTCTGTTTCTCCAATTTGGGGGGCAGCAGTTTGCCCTGTGACATTACTCCTCCGAAGGCTCTAAGAAAAATTACTGATTTTTCAGTTTGTTCAGGTTTGACTTGTTGGAATACAGTGGTGACTTCTAAGCTCGTTCCATGTTAGAGCAGGAATCGGAAGCCACTTTAACCCTTGTCAAAATCCTCACATTCATCCACAGTTTCTGTGGAGTCCCATCAGTCTGGCTACTGCCAGCTGACAGTAGCCTAGGTTTAGATTTCCCTATTTAAAAAAACTTGGATAATTAGAGATATTTTCGTTATGTCCTGGTATATCTGGTTCTCACTCCATCCTACAAACTAAAACCATCAAAGCCTGATTGTCAGCGTCTGAGACAGCAGAAGTTTGACTGTAACGCATGACTCTGCCTTGCCTGTCCCTCCCAATAAACAATTGCTCACTGTGGGCCGAGAGTCCCCACCCAAGGTAAATGACTCAGTTGCAATTTCAAAAATATCAAAAACAAGCACAGAATATTTGTGCGAGGAGATAGAACAATAAAGCCTACTTTAACCAAGTCATGCCTCATTTAATTACTATGGTTCTCAATGGCATGAAGCAGTATCCTAAGAGCAATAAACATCACTATTACTATAACCACTAGGGATACTGTTAGGTATTGAGTATTTGCCTTTATCACCTCTGTTTATTCTCTTCCTCTACAGATTTCTCCTAGCACTCGTCAACCTGTGCCATTATTTTTTCTACAGACATTTAGTGATTTGCTTAGTTTTAGCTTGTGTGCTGCAGAAGATGTAATGACAGCACCTCTTTTATTCTGGATTTCAGTGTTCACCCCTGAATTTCTGAATCGTAGAATCTCTGGCATTTCATCTTTCTAGTTTCAAAAATATTTGATGATTGTGGAAGAGAGAGTGAGAGAGTCATTCAGAGTAAAGTTAGTCAGAGAAAGCAACTTTGGAGATGGCTCGTACCTAGAGGGTCCATCTCTCACCTTCCTTCAACTCACTTTGGCAAATCTCCTCAATGCCCTCCAGACTTGGTTCCACTGTCACCTCCTCTGCAAGGATATTCCTAACTTCCCCTGTGAGTGACTCCTCTGCTCTGGCACAGGCTCTCTGCTTATGACATAGCATAGTTTAACTGTGCACATCTGCCCTTCCACGTATCCATGAGCGACGTGAGAACAGGAGCCATCTTTGAGCGAACAGACTATCCCTCCCATAATACATGTCATGTATTTATTTCAGAAGATTTTAATAGTTGATAAAATCTTATGTTTTATGAATGTTCCACGTACATTATATATATTCCAAGCTAGACCATCAGTACCCTCAGCACTTATCAAAAATCCCCACGCGGTGTAGGGGCCTTCTTTCCGTGTCGTCTTCAGCTCCGGCTATATAACACTGGAGCAGATGCTAGACTAGATCTAGTCTCTGGATCGGAAGAAGATGGATGGCAGTATTTCAGATGAATTTTTCTTAGTCATCTCCCTGCTCATCATCAAAAAAAAAGCACCAATTATTTTACTTGCACTTTGCTCATATAAACTCAATGGTTTAGTCTATGATTTTAGATAGCATACAATTGTTCGCTCCTGGAGGGCAGGGAAGTTCTAGTTTATCTTGTCTTACAGAGTACAGTAAACAGTACAAAGTATTACAGCAGTTTTTAAAAAATATTCTTTTATGACAGGGCTGAATCATGGGGCTGAGGAATTGCTGTGAGTGGGTAGTGCTTGGCAGCTCAGACAGCACAACGCGGAGTTGAGGCAGGGATACTCTTAGTGCCCTGCACATTTCCCATGCCAAACTCTCTCCCACCTCAGCTCTTTCTTTGTGATTTGACCAGAGGAGAAAGTTGATCGCATTCTCTTGCATGTTTGCATTGGCAGTTAAGTGCAGTAAATGCAGTGAAAACCCATTCTCAGGCCTGCAGGCCAGATGGAGCCCAACCTGTCCTGCTAGTGGCTAAGTATTCAGATAAGAAAAAATGGTTTGGGACATTGTAAATTCTCAAGTCAAATGCATTTAGGCAAATAAAGGCAGTTTCTTTTTGATAAAAAAGCTATGTATATATGTATATATATATTTTAATTGAACCATTAAGATAATTGTCTAATTATGTTCTACCTTTGTGGGCAGCTTTTGAGTTTTTCCTCCTTGCCTATTTATTGATGATGTGGCTGTAAGACTCTTGCAAGACCTTGGCCCCTGGCTGGCGGTTCACCCCTCCTCCCTCGGGCCTGACATCCTGTGTGACTCCACCTGGCAGCCTCGCCTCATAATTCCCCGCCTGCCTCACCTTCGAGAACTTCCCCTACCCATGGCCACACTCAGACCTTGTCACTTCCAGATTGGGCCATTTCTCAGATAAAGTAATCAGACTCATTCTTACCTCCATGTCCTGACTCTCTCACTCACTTAATTCCTCCCCAAACACCAGGTCTTTGGCTTTCTTGGTATCTTCAGTGTATAAGGCCCCTTGTCCCTCTCCCCTCGCTTTACTCGGTCCCCTATCCATGGTGGAACTTCATCCCTTTGTTTAGTGGTTTTCTAAAACCTCTTACTCTACGGTCTTTCCACCACTCCCTTCCAAACCTCAATAAATCTGACTGTGGCAGTCTCTGCATTTGCATTCCGCTCATTGCCATTTCCAGAGACAAATCACAGTGTTGTCAGGATTGGTTTATCATATACGTACCGATCTAATTTTGGTGTGGCACTTGTAACTCCCTAATGGCACGGTTATACTTTTCCTGGTTAACATGTAACCTTTCCACAAAGTATTTCAGCAATAGCTGTGCCTCTCCAAAGTCCATCATCTCCTTAGACCTGGTTATTCCATTTCACTGTTTATTTTTAATGTCTCTTAATGTCACTGGCACATCAATGTCAATGAGGCAAGGACTCCTTTGTTTCTGATTCCTCCCTCCCCCTGTTATTTCTCTCCCGAGTTTCTGTTTTCCCATTTAGAGCCCTACTTCTCGAAAGAATTGTCTCTACCAGTTATCTGCACCGTGCTCACTCCCAGCCATGACTCAACTTAGCTTGTGATTCTCACTGCTCCACCCAAGCAGGTTTTTGAAAGTCTACAAATAATTGTAAGTCTTTATCTTACTAGATCCTCACCTGGCAGAAGCACAACTGATTGCTCTCTCCTTCTTAAAACATTTTTCCCCATATTATTTATGGCACCACACTCCCCGCTTTCCTCCCACCTTTCCGTGTTCATTCATGGTAACTTTGCTGTCTCCTCGCCCTCTGCCCAGCACTCTGAAGTTGATGCTACTCACAGCGCCGTTTCAGATGTGTTTCCTCTGTCATTCCACACACTCGCAGGAGGCAGAGGAATAAGTCTCTTACTAAAGACAGGCAGATCCTAATTGCTACAACCTCTGACTAATCTTAAGTGACAAAAGGGCTGTGCAGATGTGATTCTGCTGAGGACTTTGAGATGGGAAGATTATCCAGGATTGTCCAGGAGAGCCCCATGTCATGCGAGAGAAAGAGAGAGAAGAGTTGAGGAGGAAAATGTGATGATGGAAACAGAGGTCAAGTGACACAGGAAGCCTCTAGACGCTGGAAAAGCAAAGGCGGACAGCTTCCCCTGAAGCCTCCAGAAGGAATTCAGCTTTGCCAACAGCTTGACAACGTTAGAATCACTTCACACTTCTGGCCTCCAGAGCTGTGAGATAACACGTTGGGTTATTTTGGGCTGCTAAGTTTTTGGTAATTTGATAATGTACCAATAGATACTAAGACAACTCTTGCCCTGGGCTTCTTTATTCTTTACCCATCTTCACTCAGAAGTCTCCTGAATTTGTTATGGTCACCTCTTTGCTGTGGCTTCTTTATTCTTTACCCATCTTACCTGAGGCTTCTTTATTCTTTACCCATCTTCACTCAGAAGTCTCCTGAATTTGTTATGGTCACCTCTTTGCTGTAATCAATTTACACCCTGAACATAGAATTCCTCGTTGCTAGTACAGTTCAGATATTGCTCTTGTAGCAGAGTTGGGTAGGTGAAAAGGTAGCAGGTGGCCCCTCCCTTGTCATTAAATACTTAGCTGACCAAGGTCCGGCTGTCTTCACTCTGGTTAAAAAAAAAAGAAAAGAAAAGAAAAGAAAAAATTCCCTATCCACGGAGAAAAGACCATGGCACAGTGCACATGAGAGGTTTTTGTAAGTCTGGCCCCTAAGTGGGGTCTTTTTCTTCTCCCCACATTTCACTGAATAGATTTCAGTCACATAGCAGTGTCCAACCAGAAATGAGACAAGGAAATGTTGTCTACCCACGTGCCCATGATAATAGAAAAAGCATGGATTGTGTTCAGCAGTTTATTAACATATCTCACAAGTCTGACCTATTTTCAGACAACTGGAGACACATCATCACCAATTTCTTACTGAATAGCTTTGCCCAGAGACATCTAAAAACCTTGACCTCACCATTTCAAAATGTGAACTCATTATCTTCCCAGTAACATGACTTCCCCAGTGTTCTTATATCAGGGAATGGTAGCAGTGTGACCCACAACACAAACCTGGGGCCCTCTCTGACTTCTGTCTCACATTAATCCATTATCAGTCAATAAACGGTGAAGAAAAGAATTATATTTCAATTCTGTCCATCCCTGTAGCATTACTGCTATACCCTAATCCATTCCATCAGCATTTCTCACCTAGACCACTGCGAGGACCTCAGAACTCGGATCTTTGCCTCCATTCTTAATCCCATAAATTCATTTTTCATGCTGTAGCCCAAATGATCTTCTATAAATATCAATGTCCCTGGTTCTAAACATTTCAAAAATTTCCCCGTACTCTCAAGACTTCAAAATAGCTGGGCATGGTGGCTCACAGCTGTAATCCTCGCACTGTGGAGTCCAAGGCCAGAGGATCTCTTAAACTCAGGAGTTCGAGACTAGCTTGAGCAAGAGTAAGACCCTATCTCTACTACAAATTGAAAAAACTAATTGGGTGTTGTTGTGGGCACCTAGTTCCAGCCACTTAGAAGGCTGAGGCAGGAGGATCACATGAGCCCAAGAGTTTGAGGTTGCTGTGAGCTATGAGGAAGCCATGGCACTCTGCCCACAGTGACGGAGGGAGACTCCATCTCAAAAAAATAAATGAAAGAATGAATAAATAAATAAATGCATTTTAAAAAAGATTTCGAAGCATAATATGATACATAAGACCCTCTATGATCTCACTTCTTCAGGTCTCTCCTGCCTCACATCCAGCCCTCCTACCTACTCTGTACTTTCATGGCATCAAACTCTTTCAGATCCTTTAAGGCTACATGGTGTCTTTTGTTTCTGGATCTTTGTGCATCCCATTTTCCTTCCTGGCTCTTTCTCCCTCTCCTCTGACACTTTATTAGTCCCATCTTATTTATCTTTCAGACTTCAGATCCAATGTCTTCTTCTGAGAAACTTGCCCTGATATCCCCTAATAACATAAATCCTGTATCACACTCCCTCATCTGTCTTTCCTGAAATACTGCAAGTTATGTTAGGCCAATAAAAAAGGCTGTCTTATTTTTAACCTCAAGTCCCCCTATACTGTGAGTCCCCAGTATTCCCTAGTAGTGCTGAGTAAATATTTGTTGAAAAAATGAATAGATCCTCACTTATGTATGTCTAAGACTTACAAAGCCAGGTAAAGACGAAAACGTTTATATTCTCAAGACTGAGGTCCAATTCCAATTTTTACTCCTAATGTCCTTACTGAAAATTTATAACAATAGTAACTGTTATTGTGGTATAATCCTCAGTCATAAACAGCAACTATATTTTATGTATATAGATCTAATTATCTCATAGTGTTTCAAAGTGACCCATAATAACTGAAACCTCTACTCAACATAAGAGTAAATACCAAGCAAAATAAAAGTTGTTTCCTAATTCAAGAAAATGTTTGTATGTGTATATAACTATATACATAAAACATACACATATATACTATTACATAAAACAGATGTATGTATACACATTATACATGTGTGTGTGTCTGTATATAACATAGTATATATGTTATCTTGGTCTATTTCTGCTGCTATAACAAAATACCTGACACTCAGTGATTTATAAAGAACAGAAAATTCTTTTCCATGGTTCTGGAGTCTCAGATCAAGTTGCCAGTGGGCTTCAGTGTCTGGTGAGGGCTTCTCTCTGCTTCTGAGACAGAGCTGTGCTGCTGCATCGTTGTGTGACAAGAGGATGAACACTGTGTCTTCATATGCTGGAAGGTAAAAAGGTGAAAAGAGACCAGTGAGTTCCCCCCTGTACTTTTATGAGGTAGCTAATCCCATTCATGGGGGTTTCACCCTCCTGACTTAATCACCTTTTAAAGACCTCACCTCTTTGAACATGATCACTTTTGGGTTTAAGTGCCAACAAAATGTGAGTTTGGGAAGGATATATACATTCAAACTATGCATATGTGCATGGATATACAAACACTTTATGTAGAATTTTCTTTTAACTCCACCTCATGTGCTTACAGCATCAAGACAAATAAATATATTTTATGAGTCCTAAACTACTAGCAAAATCCAAGCCATCTTTTAATTCAGAATGAACTAACATAGTCCCCATGAGAGATCTGATCCAACACTCTTTTATATGACAAAAAAAAAAAATCAAAAAAGAAAAAGAATAATTATTTGTGAAATCATTATGACCAATATGTTCTGTGTTTCTCTAACTCAAAGCAAGAGCATCTCCAATCCTGAAGGATAAAGTACATTTTATTTAACTTCAAGCTTATAAGCTTAAAATATAAACCATTTTGATATGGAAATTCTTTGAAGAACACTCACTAAATAATTAAATATATTTTAATGCCCTAAAATATGTTAATACTGAATTAAGAATAAAATTTCAATCACACCAAAATCTGAAACTTCAGAATTATTATTCTCAAGGAAATAATAATCTTTCTCCTTGGTGTAAAATTCTGTTTTCGTAAGAAGTTCTTTTAACACAGGACAATGTAATCTTTTATTTGACAGATCGAGCAATTCAATAAACTATTATGGGAAGGAATGAATCTCTGTAAGATTTAGGAGCTTTGATTTTCCATGTAATTGGCATCTTTCCTTAAGACTTGTCTATCCCAGCTCCGATAAAGAGTTTAGTAAATGACTGTAAAAATATGTGTACAATTGGTCTTCCACGGGAAATGTAGAAGATTTCCATTGGAAGATAAATAGAAAATATTTTTCTATTGATGAAAATATTTCAGATTGCATACGAAACCAGCACATTGTACCCATGATTGCATTAATGTACACAGCTATTATTTAATAAATAAATAAATAAAAATAATAAAATATTTTTCTAATGAAGTCAAGTTGGTTAGTGCTTCTAAGCCAATTCCTCTTCTAGGTAATTTAGTAAGTAGTTTGACATTTTTGTTTATAGTAACATTCTCACAATTTTCTTTGATTTTTTTTTTTTTTTTGGCCAGGGCTGGGTTTGAACACGCCACCTCCGGCATATGGGGCCGGCGCCCTACTCATTGAGCCACAGGTGCCGCCCAATTTTCTTTGATTTTTGAGCAGCAAATTGTTTAATAATAATAATAATCAAATTATAAAAATTCATGCTGATGCATGATGACTCTGAATTGTTGAAGGGGGCTACAGAAAGATTACTCACAAAGAGGAAAGAGTGGAGAAATGAAAATTTAAAAGAAAAAAAATGGCTCCCAGGAAATGAAGAAGAAGAGTGAATGAAGTCAAAAGGCCAAAAGAAGAAGAAAATGATACACATGATAAATGAGGTAAAAGACATCAAGAACTACTTTTGATTTTCCTCAGTAGCAATCAGATATCTATGATAATTCTATGACATGCTATGTCACCTATGATATTCTAGAAATTGTCTACTTTGGGTCTGGCTTATCAAATTCAGTTTTGGAAGATCCTTGGCTCTGCCTGGAGTCTCTATGGAGAACACCTGCTCCACTCTTACAGGTTTAAACCAACAGTGACCTTTCGCTGAGCTAATTAGCTCTGTTCCACCAATGTGGGGACTCAAAGTTGATTACCTCTCAGCATAGTTGAACTTCAACTGAAGAATTACCCTGAAATTTATAGTGGAAATATTTATTTATTTACCCAATGATTTTTCGGTTTCTAACGTGTGCCAGGAGTATAATAGGTTTTGGGAATTTGAATAAAAATAACAATACATAGCATTCACTCTTGCCTAAAGTTTTTCTGAATTCCATTTAATTGTTATAACTGTTATTATCACCCCCATTTTACAGGTCAAGAAACTGAAGCATAGAATAGTTCTATGACTTGCCCAACACAACACAAACAGTTAAATGGTGGAGGCCTAGCAAGCGGGACCAGCAGGGCAAACACACAGCATCACATGCAGTGTGATGAAGGCTAGAATAGCAACACATACAGGAGGTGGCAGAGACTCAGAGATTTCCCCCGAACATAGAATGAGGGTGTCAGAGAAGACTTGTTGGGAAGATGATGCCTGATCCATGTCCTGCAGAATGCAGAGGAGTTAGATGGGAGAGGAATGAAGAGAAGACTTCCTATGTAGGTGAGGAGTTTGAGGAAAATTCCAGAAACCAGGAAGAACACAGATATTTGAGTAAAAGCATATAGGCCACAGGAAGAGGAATATATGGTGAGAAGTGGTGGAGGAGGTCAGAGATGGAAGGAGAGAATTGACTACCACCCAAGCCCTAAAATGCCTGGTCTGCCATTCAGGCCACGAGGAGTCATCAAATGATTTGAAACTGAAAAATACACTTAGTTCTTAATATTAGAACAAATGATATTAGAATAAACAATATTGCTTACTGGGTAAAAGAAGTTTTGTTTTTTAACTTAGTCAGATTTTAGTTTTGAAATCTGCCTTCTACTCAATCTCTGACAGTGGGTGAATCACTCCCCTGGCCCCCCACTGCCTTGTTTGTAAAATAGTCTAATTACACAGCTCAGAGTAGGATGTGAGGATGAGATGAGGCCATGCTTAGTAATGGCTTAGTAAAAGGAGATGCCCTGAATGTGTGTGACAAAGTGGAGAGGATAGAAAGGAAGGGCTCATTTCCGTAACTCAGCAGTGACACAATGACAGCCTAAACCACTGATTTTTAGGAGGGTGGGATGGGATAGATTTTGCTCCTTGCAGGGGACGATTGGCAGTATTTGGAGACATTTTTGCTTGTCACATCTGTGGGTGGGTGATGCTGACATCCAGTGGTAAGGGTCCAAGAATGCTATTAAACCTTCTATAATGTATAGAATATCCTCACACTAAAAGGAATTCTCCAGTCCAATATATCAATAGTGCTGTATTGAGAAACTTTTCCTTCAGGCAACAGGGAGGGAGATGGAATGAAGGAGATGGATTGAAGCAATGTAAATTAACCTAAACCTAAAGGTCTTGGTAACTGTTTCGATGTGAAAGTTTCCAGAATTATAGGAATGAGATATGATTGGTTTATCCTAGCACCCATTAGAGTACCTTACACATAGACATTGGTCTAAAATGATTGTTGAGTGAAAAATAGAATGACTACATGAAGGAAGGAAGGAAGAAAGATGAAAAATAACTTCCAGTTTTCTGGCATGGGCTATTCGGTTAATGGTGGTGTCAGCCTCTGTAATATAGGTCGTTGGAAGAGGAAATGGTCTTGGTAAAAAGATAGTGAGTTGAGAAACTAATTTGAAATGCTAGACAACATTCAAAAGTACACATAGACACAAATGTTTAATACTTCAATGCCTCAATTGTTAAATCTGCCAAATGGGATCAAAATTTTTTAAAATAGAAACCTGCATTAAAAAGAGGCCATAAAAAACAATACCAGATATTTACAAATTATAACCAAGATTAAATTCAAGCGGTAGCTAGAGGAATTTATATTTTTTACATTTGTTATTTTTTTTGAGGAAATCATATTTTAAAACTTCTAATTATGTGGGTCTTAGGATGGTACATAGTTCTTCTCATTATTCTTTCTTACCTAACCTCATTATTTTGGCTCTGAAGTGATGTAAAAAAATCTACTTATGTCATTTAAGCACTAAATGCAGTGGGAATATTCTCAACCATAGATGTGGTTACTTATGTCTTCTTCAGGCTAGTCCCTTCTCCAAGGCCATTCAGTCTCCAAGGATCCACAGGACATTGGCCAATAGTCCCTAGAATCGGAGTAGACATTTGTCCATAGGTGTCCTTTTGCCTACACTCAGAAGGTGCTACTCACTGGCCTTGTTAAATGGTTTAGCACAGGAAATATATAGATACCAGTTTTTGAGGTCATTGCCCTGTTCTGCTTATACCTTGTCACTTTCACTGTAGTTATAACACTATTCTTCATACGTGCCTTTGCCATAACGCTTTCTAAGCTTCTTCTTACCCCAAAAGTCACCCTGTTATTTCCTTTTATAAACAATTGCCTAAAACTATTTAGAGCAGGTTATCTAGAGTCTGGGCCAGAATGTCCTTGCTAAGTGATGCACCACCATGCCTACAAAAGAACTCATGAATCTGGGTATTCCTATCTCAGAGTGAATTCCTCACAGGCCAGGGCATTTGCTGGTGCATAGACCTCTCCCTTCTTTTCTGTTCCACGCTGTTAATCTTAGTGACTTTACATTCTCAGAGATCAAATATGATCATCAATTGGATGAATTCTTCTTATACTTTCTAGAAACTTTTGGAGT
Organism: Arctocebus calabarensis; assembly: GCA_963573935.1. Lineage (NCBI taxonomy): Eukaryota > Metazoa > Chordata > Mammalia > Primates > Lorisidae > Arctocebus > Arctocebus calabarensis. Next base: position 23,516 of record CAUYON010086760.1, read on the forward strand.
CTTTTTTTTTCCCCAGTAGACATAGCCCTAACAACTAGTGTCTGATAACTGAACTTTTGCCACAAAGGTATAGTCTCAAAAAAATCCAAATCAATAGATCTCAACAAACTCCATCCTGGTCTCTACTGCTGAACTCATTGTCCACATGTCAACAGAATGGAGGAAGTTGTTTGTTGGGGAAGAGTAGGAGGTCTGCTAGGGTGTCTGTAGGCATGTAGGCTATCTTCTGGAAATCATGTCTGTTCAAGCTGTATGGTCACCATTGGGTTCCTCTAGGGGAGAATCCAGGGAAAGAAATTTTGGGAGTCTCTTTAAAAACAGGACAGATGAGAGCCTGACCTGATATCTCAGCCTGGTTAAGGTGAATGACCCCAAATACCCTACATCTATCATTTCCCACTTAACTTCCTAATTAATGACCTTGACCTTTTAGTTTCATATTGGCACTGACTAGACTTTCATTTTCAGACTACCTGCATCTACTAATTCTTAAACACAATAGAACCAGCTATTGAATGCATTACCATAAAGAGATTGTGCATTTTGTTTTCATTCTCTTCATTATGCTCCTTTAGCATATTAAATGCTGGCTTGGTAGGATCTTAGTAAACCCATTTGAAAGGGAGTTCTGATCAGATCATGGTGGTCTGAAATTATTTGGGGTCATATTTTTAAATCCTAAGTCAATGGCCTGCAATTACTTTGGTTCATTTTTCAGTCCTAAGTTCATCTTGTTATTTCTGTGGTCAGGGGGTTTGACAATCTTGCTTTTCAAAAATATTGAGACACCCGGAAGAAAGCCTGAAGCTAATGCTGATGTCAGCACCTTCATTTATAAGAACTGGCACCACCACCGTTGTCATGGAAAACATGCTAATGCTAGACATAGAGGAGGAGATTAAAGGAGCTGGGAGCAACAAGTCGGAGCTGGATTGCCTGGTGGCGGAATGTGCATGCATGCATAGAAGGGTGTCAAACACATTTCTAAAGTTTTTTAAAAGTCTAACAGAAGAACATTTATCCATTTGTCAGCTCTGGGAGCTCTGCTGCCTCAATTGCATGGGCTTTTTATTCATTTTTAAGTGATTGAAATGATGAAAACAAGTTCCTTGTGAAGTCTCGCCAAATAGCATCAGGGAAATCAGTATCTGTTCATGTACTGGATCTGAGTTTACTTTCTGGTGGAGTATTTTCATGTCAAAACGAGTATCTCAGGCTATGTTGTCTTCTTCTCAGTTATTAAATTGCTACCAAGTACTACAAGTTTTGTTTTTTAATTTTAACCTTTAAAATTTCTTCTATTGAACGAATGATTCAACATATTATTTTTGGAACCTGAATCTTTTCTAGATGGGTCTGTTTGTTCTAACTTTCTTTTTGCTATTGTCTTTGGAGATTTATATATTTAAGATAACTTTAAGTGCAAGTAGAAAGAATTTTACTTCTCCTTTTCTAACTTAATTTTTTTTCTTGCCTAATTACTCTGGCTCAATCTTCCAGTACTATGCTGAACTGGGGCAATGAGATTAGCCTTCTTTATCTTATTCCTAATATTAGAGGAAAAAGTTTGAGTGTTTTGGTTTTGAATATAATGGTATCCCAGGGCTTGTCATATGTGGCCTGTGTTATGTGAAGATATGTACTTCTGAACGTATATTGTTTTGAGTGTTTATTGTGTGAGTGCATTGTAATTTTTTCAAATGCTTTTAATAAAACTTTTGAGATGATTATAATTTTTGTCTATTTTATTGAAGGAAAATAAATGAAAGAAGTCACTGGTTTTAGCAGAAATGCTAACATGATTTTGGGAAAAAGATGTTTGGTGTGATTACATTACTGAAGGTTTTTCCATGGAGGATTAATCTGGTTTTGAGAATGGTTCTAGGTTTTTACATTCATTTTGTGAAACTTCAAGAAGCTTCAGTCGAACACCATACCCCAAGAGGTCTATAAAGTTGTTGAAATATTAAGAAAGGACATAATTGTTAAAAGACTAGTTCTTAAATGAAATCTCTTGTGGAATATGAAAATCTCCTGAGGCTAAAATGCAACAGTGTTGCACCAAAGACTGATGTGGCTCATTTCATTGAGAAAATACCATAAAAGGCTTTATTATGGGAATTAGGTAAAGAAATCTTTCATTAATAGGAAATATTTGGCTCTACACTGCAAATAAAGAGATGGCTACATAATTTATTATAACTATTCAAAGATTCAATATCTTTTTGCTCACCCTTCATTTGAGTACTACATTAAATATGTAATTTGGGAGGAAAAATACCATGAAGTTCAGTTGTGGATAATGTAATTTCTCATTTTGTATTATACCCTTTCGTTGCTCACTGCATTCATTTGATGTCATAAGGGAAAATGATTCATATTCATAGTATAAGCAGATGTGATATTGTCTTTGTAGTAAACAATGTGGCTTTTCTGGATTCTGAATCCCTGAATGCATAAAGAAGAATCTGTGCTAGATCTCTGGTGGCCTACACCGAGGAAACATTTCCACCAAACATGAAATTGATTCCTGTGAGATTCAGCTCCAAATCTCAATGAAATCCTGAACTGGCTGAACCTTGTGTCCAACTAGAACACCTAGCTTTGAACCTAGATTTTGAGCTAGTCCAAGCCTGCTTTCTTTCTTTCCCTTGAGGATCACAGAGTTTTAACAGATATTATTAAAACTTCACTTGTGTTCTTGGTTCATTCTGTTTGTTCTAACTTTCTTTTTGCTATTGTCTTTGGAGATTTATATATTGAAGATAACTTTAGGTGCAAGTAGAAAGAATTTTACTTCTCCTTTTCTAACTTAATTTTTTTAAGTTAGAACTAAGACCTTAAGAATTTTACTTTTCCTTTTCTAACTTAATTTTTTTAACATTCTGAAAAACAGAATGTTTTTTCAGAGAAATGTGTTCTTGACATAGAACAGAGATGGAAATGAGCCAGGTATGCCCCCACAACCACTGAGCAATCTCTAGAGTTTAGAGCATGTAACCAGGAACCTCTAAGTCAAAGCCAAGTTGATAAAATTCAACTTTGGGTATTGACAAGCACTGGGTTAGCCTTTGGTGTACCAGGCCTGGTGGGTTGAATAGACATTGAACTGGCCAAGTCTTCCCTTCTCTCCCCCAACTCCTGGGTTTCATTGAATCTGTATGAGAACCACAGTTTTATCTTGGAAGTCAGGAGCGTGACACGGTGAGATATACATTTGAAAATATACATATATATGTATAAAGTTATCTGAGTGACAGACCCAAAGGGGAAAACACTGAAGCCAGAGCAATCATGGCCATTAAAATATTCCAGGTGAGGAACCAAAAAGATCAGCTCAAGGCAAGAGAGGAATAAAAATTAATATTTTATTAATTTTGAAAATTAAAATAATATTAAAAGTTATCTGAGTGACAGACCCAAAGGGGAAAACACTAAAGCCAGAGGAATCAGGCCATTAAAATATGCTAGCTCAAGGCACCAAAAAGATCAGCCTAAGGGTTAAAAGTATAGTAACAAAAAATCACTCTCAAAAATGCAGCTGAATAAATCCCTGAGTAAATAAAGGGATTTCTTTATTTTCTGAGCTTCTCAAAATGGAATGGAAGAAAAGTGCACAAGAATGCAGCAAACAAAATACCCAAGGTTGAAATTAATTTTATGCTATGTAGCATCAACTCCTCGCATTGTGCCCAGTTTGATAAGGTCCCCCCGTGACATTCTATCTAAATTATTCATTAGGTTGCTTTGCTTCTGCCTGTAGCAGTTAGTCTCTCTTCCTTAGTGGTTTCTGCCATCTGAGGTGGTGGTTCCCTAGCACATACAAGCAAGTGATTGTTATCATCACCACCCCTTCATTATTACTTCACAGGATGGACTGTCAAAGATAAAGCATAAATATCCCTTTTCTTACTGCTCATTACCAGTCACATTTTCTCATAGTCAATTTCATTCTTCCCTTCCAAGTATATAAATAGGAGTAGATGTTGATTTTGGAACGATGTTCCTTAAATCAGAAGAAATAGCAAACCAGTCTCTGAAATGTGACATTTAAAAATCTGCATTTTACATCGGAGGCCAAACTGGACTGAGGGTGCCTGGGGCAAATTCTTATGGCTCCAGCTTGTGTCATCACCCCTCAAGAGCCCCAGGTTTGCCTTATAGTGGAGCACCAGGAGACAAAATTTCTTTTGAACACTGGAGCAACCTTTTCTGTACTTCTCTCTAGCCCTGGTTTTTTATCCCCCAAATCCATAACTATACAGGGGGTATAGTCTGGAAAGCCGGTTACCAAATTTGTCTCCCAGTCTTTAAGCTACAATTGGAATGACTTGCTGTTCTCTCATGCCTCCCTAATCATGCCTGAAAGTGCTGCTCCCCATTTGGGGAGGGACATACTAACTAGAACAGGAACTTTTCCCTCCTGGAGATCTAGTCATGATCAAAACTCTTCCCTCTAATTCACCT
>CAUYON010086763.1:0-48824 GCA_963573935.1 Arctocebus calabarensis
CCTCCAGCTCTTGGGCTTAAGCGATTCTCTTGCCTCAGCCTCCCTAGTAGCTGGGACTACAGGCGCCCGCCACAGCGCCCAGCTATTTTTTTGTTTTGCAGTTCGGCCGAGGCTGGGCTTGAACCCGCCACCTTCGGTATATGGGGCCGGTGCCCTGCTCGCTGAGCCACAGGAGCCGCCCTTGAACAGTTTTGAATTCACAGCAAAATTAAGCAAAAACTACAGTTTCCTCATAACCCTTTCCACTCCCCTTATACTGCCTCCTCTGCTATTAACATCATCCTCTAGAGCAGTATATTTGTTACAGTTAATAAACCTAAATTATCTAAATTACACATTGTCATCAGTTAGTGTCCATAATTTATGTTAGGGTTCATTGATGGTGCTGTACCTTCTGTGGATTTTGACAAACACATATCCACCATGAATATTATCACACTGAATAGTTTTATTGCTGGTGGAAAATCCCTGGTACTCCACCCACTTATCTTTCCCTTTCTCTTAACTCCTGGTAAACACTGGTCTTTATATTTTCTCCATAGGTGTGCGATTTTTAGAATGTCACAGACACATAGTTGGAATTGTACTATGTAGTCTTTTCAGATCAGCTTCTTGCACTTAGTAATCTGCACTTAAGGTCTTTCCATGTCTTTTTGTGGCTTGATAGCTCATTTCTTTTTAGCACTGAATAGTATTATATTGTCTGGAAGTATATTTAATTTTTTTTAAAATTTATTATTGGGGATTCATTGAGGGTACAAGAAACCAGGTTACACTAACTGCATTTGTTAGGTAAAGACCCTCTTATAATTGTCTTGCTCCCCAAAAGGTGTGGCACACACCAAGACCCCACCCCCTCGCTTCTTCCCTTTCTCTGCTCTTCCTTTCCCCACCCCTCCCTCTGGGAAGTATATTTAATTTTAAGAAAGTATTCTTGATAGTCTGTTTTTAGATCGACATACTGAATTCCACATGTATGATCTTTTTTTAATTCATTTAACAGTGGGTTGACTGTGATAGATTCTCATTTAATGGGAGTGAAATTGTTTATTACTTAAGAATAATTTGCTCTGTGTTCCTGAATGAACAATGACTATAAAAATTGCTGAGAATTTGGGGAGAAACAGATTTTTAGGAATAGTATGCAATATCAAATATTACTTGGATCCCCTTAATCTAATTTATTAGATGATTTATTTATTTATTATACTTTTTCCTTTAACTTAGGCAGTGTGAAAGTTTACAATTTTACACTTTGCCAGTGTGGTCTAATAAAGGAGTCAAATTTATCACATTTCATAACTCATTTTTAAAATTCAAAATAAGACATCAGTAAAATTTTGAGTATCCTCAGTTTTGTAAATCAAGAGACCATTGGGACGTAGAGAGGAGAAGGAAATTCCATGCCGTTGTGGAAATGTAGAATCTCTTGGTCACTTCACTTGTTTGTTACTGTCACATCCATATTTTCCAAAATCATATATGGTCAATTTTAATAGAATTATCCAAGAGGACCAGAATGTAGGAAAAAGAGCACAAATGTTACAGTACTTTGATCACGGTCTAAAATAGGAGTTACTGTTTCTGTTAATACTTCCTCTAGAATCACTTGGTGTGTGATACACTCACTTAAATTCTTTTCATTACACTACTACAGGGTACAGGGTGGGAGTTGGTTTACCTTTGGGCTTTAGACTAAGATTTATTTTCCTTTTTTGAAAGTTGAGAAAATTTTGGTTGGGATTATATATTATCTTCTTTCCCCCAAAAGAAGCATTTCCATGTTAAGTGAAATAAGGCAGGAAGAGAAAGTTAAACACTGCATGTTCTCACTCACAGGCAGAAGCTAAAAAAAATTGATCTCATAGAAATAAAAAGTAGAACAGAGGTTACTAGAGGCTAAGAAGGGTAAGGGTAAGAGGGGGTATAGAGAGAGGTTTGTTAAAGCACACAAAATTACAGCTAGACAAGAGGAGTAGGTTCTAGTGTTTTTTTATAGCACTGGTGAGATTACTATAGTTAACAGTAATATTTTACTTTATTTATTTATGTTTTGAGACATAGTCTTACTTTGTCACCCTTGGTAGAGTGCTGTAGCATCACAGCTCGCAGCAACCTCAGACTCTTGGGCTCAAGCAATTGTTTTGCCTTAGCCTCCCAAGTAGCTGGGACTATAGGCGCCTGCCACAACACCTGGCTATTTTTAGAGATGAGGTTTTGCTCTGGCTCAAGTTGGTCTTGAACCTGTGAACTGAGGCAATCCACCCACTTTGGCCTCCCAGAGTGCTAGGATTACAGGTGTGAGCCACCATGGCTGGCAACAGTAATATGTTATATATTTTAATATAGCTAGAAGAGAGGACATTGAATGTTTCCAACTTGAGTGGAATGTTTGAGGTGATAGATATGCTAATTACCCTAGATTACTATGTATTATTTGTATCAAAACATTACTATGTATTTCACAGATATATACAGTTATTATGTGTCAATTTAAAAAATTTTTTAAAAAGCATTTCCACTTTGAAACCAAATGGGCACCATTTCTCTCAAAAGTTAAGGATTTTTTTTGTTAAAGTTAAAGCATTATGTGTTCTACTCAGCTGAAGTCTAATGCTGCTTTGGGACCTTCTGGTATGGAAACTGTTTGCCTTATATCTGAGTGATTGATGTGGAGGACATGAGAAGACTTTTCTTTTTTTAATCTTCTGAAGCAGAATTAATAAAGTTAAAAAAAAGAAAAAAGAAGCAAGGAAATTAAAAAAAACTGTTGTACAGATATAAGAAGGTAATTAATTCCTAATTTGGTGTATTTTATCCTAGTAAAAGTACATTGCATTCAGTGGTGAATCATCTGGAAAGAAGTATAATTATGTAGAAAGTTCCATTCTCAGTCCCCTTTTCATCTTCCTCGCGTGATCTTGTCTCCTCCAATGGCTTCAACTTCCACCTAAGCTGATGATTCCCAAGTGCAAATTTCCAGCCTCCACCTCTGTCCTGAAGATCAGATTCTTATTTTTAACTACATTTGGGCATCTCAATGGGGTAACTTATCCTGTACTTCTTCAAGGAGCCTTCCCCTATTCCATTTGCCATATCCACTGCAGGCTAACACGTTTACTTGATTCTATATTTTAAACATTTCTCACATCCATCCACCTCCTCACCATTCCCACAGCCACTCTGGAGTAGTTAAAACTAAGTTTTTGTTTGGATTATTCAAAAAGCTTCCTAAGCCCTTCTTGACTTTCTTATTTCTGGCATCCTTTGTACTGCCATCCAGTTGATCAGTTGCACACCTTGTTCTATGGAAAGAAGCCCAAGGTGCCTACGTACATGCTCTTCATAGCCTACGGGGACTTGTCATTCTCCCTAAATTGGGAGGTCTTGAGGATTAGTCTGTCCTGTTTTTCTGAATAGTATGAGCACATAACAGGTGATTGGTATATAGTAGTACTCAAAAAATGTTGCACTTTTTAACCTTTACCTAAAACTATTTGTTTCTGCTACTTGTCAACATTGTGTCTATACTATTTCCTCTTACTTAGAACAAGACCATCTCTCTCCTCCCCCCAGTTGACAAGGCTAGACTCAGATTTTAATGCATAAGCTTTCTAGACATTAGTGCATGCCTCCAACAAAATTAGTTATTTTTCTTATATGTGCCTTTTGTGTATATCTGTTATAGAAGTGGTTGTTGTCTGTTGTATTGTTTTGATTATTCTGTCTCATAGCTTGCAAGGTTTAGTTCTATTTAGAAACAAAATTTATTTTAATTATTCCTGTGCAAAGTCCTTGGTAAATAGGCCCTTAATAAGCAGCATGCTGAATTGAAAATGTGCTCTCAATTTATAGATTGGTATGCAGAACAAATCCAAGGTCATTATTTTGAAGTCATAATGAGTGACTGATTTTTTAGCAACCATTTTTGCTACTCCTTTTGGCCACAGTTCATGGACTAAGCTACGGGGAGAGTCTTGATTCAGAAACATCTATGTGGCTGCTATGCCCTTATTTTTCTCCCATTTGAACAAGCTGAATTTTTTTTTTTTTTTTTTGAGACAGCCTCAAACTGTCACCCTGGATAGAGTGCTGTGGCATCACAGCTCACAGCAACCTCCAATTCCTGGGCTCAAGCGAGTCTCCTGCCTCCGCCTCCCAAGTAGCTGGGACTACAGGTGCCCGCCACAATGCCCGGCCATTTTTTGGTTGCAGCTGTCGTTGTTTGGCGGGCCCGGGCTGGATTCGAACCCGCCAGCTCAGGTGTACATGGCTGACGCCTTAGCCTGTTGAGCCACAGGCGCCGAGCCGCAAGCTGAAATTTTCAATAGCTTCAGACTTTCTAAGGAGACCTCACTTTAGCTCTGCTGAGTCAGAAGCTTGGGATGGGGCCTAGCAGTCCGTGTTTTAACAAGCTCTCCAAATGGTTCTGATGCATGGTGAAATTTAAGAACTACTGCTCTAGGATTTTTGTAATCTAAGGCAAGTTTTGTCTTTTATATATAATAACGAAGTTCCTGTTGTGGTTTCTACTATAAGCTCTTTATGCTTTGGAAATAATTCATCAGCTAGGAAGGCTAGAAATAATATTACCTAATATCTTGGGATATGATTTAAAAATGGAATTTCCCTCTGCAAAGAATTTGACCCTCGTTTATGGGAATGGCTGTTTAAAAAAAGGTGAAGGGAGAGGGCTTCCTACCTCTTTTAGTTAAAATGTCTTCTAGATTATATTGTCAGCTTGAACAGGTTATGTTCTCTGTCATACTCACAGGATATATAATGATGGAAGAACAAGATAAATTATGTAATCTTAAATATTTAATCAGCACCTGATTGTTGGTGTGCTGTGAGAGACAAAGTACTCTGTAAGCTTGTCAGAAATTATACTGTATCTGGTAGACAAATGCATTTCACAGAATGTTTAGTGAGATTTAGCTTTTGTTAGTGAGATTAGCTTTTGATTAGTGATAACCTATGGTGTTTGAGAATGGTTTGTTCACCTTTTAAAGAAAAAATACTTGTTAAAGATTTGGTAAAAAAGACTTTTATTCAGATCATTGAGATCAGTAGAGGAGCCACTGCAGTATGAACTCTGAATATAGCGTGGACAAGTGGGAATTTATAGCCAAGGAGCAGGGTCAGTGGATGGAAAATTACTAAGAGAAGACTGCAAGAATAAGGAAGATTTAGGTTAAACCAACCTAACAGATTCTAACTGAGGACAGGCCGGGATAATCAGACTTTACCTGGGGTATGATGGAAGATAAGGAACCTGATCAGATACTGAAGGCGATTTCAAAGATGAGGGGTTCTTGCTAAAGTGACTTAGCAAGGTTCTTTGCTAAAACTGAATTTTTCAAGGAAGTTCACAGATGAGGTTAGGAGAAGGTTCTGAAGCCTGACTAAATTTTAGTAAAGCAAAGAATCTTTATCAAACTGGAGGGAACATTCAACCTTTGTAGCAATATTGTTTAGATTTGCCTTTAATAAAATCCTAACTGGAGGGTCATCTGAATTAGGCTCTTAAAATACCCTGGAATACTTTTTTTTTTAATTGTTTTTGTCCTCAAAGCTCCAAGTTCTAGATTAGCTTAAAGTTATTTTTGATAGTCTTTTGGGATAAGAGCTTTATGGACATTTACTTAAATATGTAAGGGTTTCACTACTTGAACCAAACCTTTCATTAAGAACCCTCTTTAAGATACAGCTGGTTTGTGTGCATATCTATTTTGTTTGGATGAGACAAACAAAATTGGTTTTTAACGTCTAGCAGAACTAGCCTTTTTTCCTTGTATATCAGCATCTTGAGTTCTATTTGTGGAGTTAGAAAGTGAATGACTTAAAGTTTCCTAACAAGACTAGCTTGACAGTAGATTGTGCCTATTAAATTTTTGCTCTTGGACAAATTATAAGTTTTTTAGAAGTCTTGGTCATTTTTATATTAAAACAATACCTGATCTGTTGTATAAGGTCTGACAATTAAGTTCGCCAACCTGTCCTAGAAAAAGTGCTGCATACTTCATTGCTGAATATCACTATGATCACCTTTCAAGTGCTCCCCTGGAGAAGCTGTGCATCAATGCCAGTGCCTAGACCACTTTTCAGAGCAATTTCGTAATTCTTTTTGGAATGGCTGTCAGAACTGTCATGGTATTACTCTTGATGTCCTGAATGTCATCAAAATGTCTTTTAATTTTGTCTTTTCCTTTATCTTCAGGTAAAAAAAAAAAAAAGTCACAGATAGGGTGAGTAGGGAGGGTATTCCAATTTGTTTACTGGCTAAAAACTCCCTCTCAGACAGTACTATGTGAGCTGGTGCCTTGTCATGAGGCATGAGTCACACCTTTCTCATGCCAAGATTTTCCTGTTTCTCTACTGACGTTTACTTGGTTGGTCTGCTGTGCTTCTCATAGTCAGCCAATGATTTTGACCCACAATTCAACAAATTTTTGCAATGTTTTCATCAGTTCTGCTTGTTATTGACCTCTCTTCACCAGTGACTCTTTTCTTTCCCCTTAGAAAAATGTTTAGTCTGTTTGACAGTGCTGTTTTCTTCATGGCATTATCCCCATAAACTTGGACTAATATGTCCTTTATATCACTTCTACTCTGACCAAGTTTAAGAAGAAATGTAATGTTTGTTCATTGCCCTAATTCAAGCTCCAACATCATTGTGATGGCACATAAAAACACACAATAATGAATGCCATTTAGCAAGACATGGCCACAGGTCAACATAAACACAACTGTGAGACAGTGACATACCAAGGTTATGAGCCTTTACTGAGTCGTTTGTACAGTGCTGCCAATTTAAGCACATGGTGGCAGGTTCATGAACTTAATTGTCAGACCTTGTATTTAGCCTTACTTTCTTGGTTCTGACTTTGATTGCTTAAGAGTAAATTAACTGTCTCTTTCCTCCCCGGGAGGGTGAGGAAGAAATGTTAGACTCAGGGAGTGTCTTTGACAAACTGTTTATGTGAGTGTTATAGAAGCCTAGACTAAGTGACTAGTATTTTCTGATAAATAAAAGACAAGCAAGGTTTTCAGTCTGTTAGAGCCCATGTAAAGATATTCAGTCTTAGGCATGAGCCCTGGGAACATGTTAGGGATGCAGGAAGAAATGCAAGGGGGACTCAAATCTGAGCTGATTCTTCCCTTTGCTTTAAGAAGAATTCCAGTTCTTTATGGAGTTCTCAAGTAGCTGGGACTATAGGTGCATGCCACTATGTTTAGCTAGTTTCTCTATTTTTTTGTAGATTTGGGGCTTGTCTGGCTCTTGCTTACGCTGGTCTCAACCTTCTGAGTTCACCTTGGCCTCCCAAATGCTAGGATTACAGCATGAGCCACCATGCCTGGCCAGATGAGTGGCTTTCAGTACTTTTTTTTTTTTTTTTATTAAATCATAATTGTGTACATTGGTGCAATCATGGGGCACAATTGCTGACTTTATATACAATCTGAAATATTTTCATTGAACTATTTAACATAGCCTTCATGGCCTTTTAATCACTGTGAAGACATTTATATTCTACATTTAGTAACTTTCACTTGTAACCTTCTTTTTTAATTGAAAAATTCAGAAAAAGTCAATGCAGTAGACAATCTCCCACCTCCATGGGTGAGTCTAAGTCCTGCCCCCTATTTTTTCCCACACTGCTTTTGAGGTATCTTAACAGAATAGTTAGGACTGGTTTAGAACATTCCTTAAGTAACAGATTGAATGCTTGCTTCAAACTGTCACTATATTATTACACGGAAAACTTTATAGGTTACAAAGTAATTTTATATACACTGTTCTTATGAAATCTCACCATGACCTTAAGAAGATAGGAATTATTGTCCCCATTTTTCAGATGAGGAAACTGAGGTTGAAGAAATTGAAGAATCCAACCCAGATGTTCTAAACCATGGCTCATACCCCTATAAGGTGAGCTCTCAGCTTAATAGAGAGACCCTTAACTGTTCACTCACATTTAACAGTAATACAGTCTAGATCCAGGATATCTAACTTGGCATCTGGAATACTCCTGAAATTATATACAAAATTATGTTTGTATTTTTCTCAGATGAGAGAGGCCCAACGCATTTTATCATACTTTTAACTTTTTTTTGTCATTTAGTTTTAGACCCATGGATCAAGGTAGATCAAGCTTGATTAGCTTGTCAATAGATATTGGCCATAGCATGGAATGAAAATCCTTGTTGAAGGAGATCAGTCATATCAAATGCTTATCTGTCTGTCATAAAGTAACTTATGATGTGCATGGAGCTTTACAGTTTACAGAGCTCTTCCACATATGTTACATGAAATTGTAAAAGTAGTGACCCAAAAGCTGATACTCTTTCTTATGCTGAAATTAATTTATCATGATCTAAAATCCCACAACTACCCTCTCATCTTACATTTGTGAATTTATAGTTTGGCCTGCCCAATATCCCCTTTCTTCCCAGATATCATTGTTAAATAGCCTGATTTATAATTGATTCTTTGTGTTTCTGCAAAAGGTGAATTTGGACTGCCTCTTTTTTTTCTCATTATTCGTGGACTTTCCACGTTGTTCGTAATATTTCAGATGTAATGGTTTATAACTCTGTAATGTTTGGTAATTCTTTGAGTCCATGTACATGTGTCTGTTATCACTCTCATTGTAATTTGCTCTAAGGAGAGAAAGAAATGAAGAATTCCTTATTTTTCATTCCCTTCTGCGGTTGACATTCCTATTCTAGTTCTCATGTTATTTGAAAAGTTAAGTTTAATTTTTTGTTGTTTCTTGAAGAAGTTGGATTTTAAGTGAAACTGATTTGAGATGTACAGTTTTGCTTCCCAGCCTTCTGTGAAGCAGCACTGCAGGCTGCTACCTGTGGCCTATTTAGCATTCATTTTTATGGAGGCATATAGTAACAGCTGTCATTATTGAGTGCTTACTATATGCCAGGCATTGTTTTAAGCTATGTTACCTCATGTAATCCTCACAATAACCCCATGTAGAAGCTGCTATTATTAGCCCTGTTTCACAGATTAGGAACATGAATCTCAGGCAATCTGATTTTAGAGTTTGCTGCTTTTGGTCACCAAACTGTAGTCTCTCTAAGGATGAACTAGATTTTCCTAGTTTCTCTAAAGCAGAAGGGTGGTTAACACAGGCTGAGCAGATTCTTTTAGTCAGTTTTGGATGGCATAATTTCAGAATAAAAGGTGGGCCCTGGTTTCAAAGTTATTGATAGGGAGGATCTTACCTTCTAACCTTTTGTAATCTCTGCCTGAAAGGAACTGGCTTGAACATGGAAAATGATTTATAATTGCTGCCATCTCTACCTAGATTTCAGACTAACCCATAGTACTTTCTTTCTGCTGCAAAGAATGAAGTTACCCTGTTTCCAGTCCACTCTCAGGGCTATCTTACCCTTAGTCAGTCCAAACAATGAGAGCATGCAGACTTCTGACGTGTCTTTGGTGTCAAGGAATAGTGATAAATGATCTGTTTCTTAATTGACAGTAAGGGTAGGCAGGCTGTATAGTATTCTGAGGCTCTAGTCTATGACAGCTTTATAGCAGTTGGATCTTGTAGACATTTGAAATACTCAGTCTATAACTGTGTTTAGATGTCTGTGGGTCTTTCTTAGTCTTCTTTTTGAGGTAGATGAAATAACGTACGTGTGTGTGTGTGTGTGTGTGTGTGTGTGTGTGAGAGAGAGAGAGAGAGAGAGAGAAAGAGAGAGAGACAGGAGAGAGGAATGCTCTTATGCCCTTGGCTGTCATTTCCTCTTTATTGTGAGCCATGAGGGAGAAAGAGAACAGCCTGAGCCACCCACAGGGAATTTGCAGTAATGGGGGCTTGTATGGAACAGCTGGTTTTGTTTGTTTGTTTGTTTTTTTAAAGGTGACAAAAGCAAGTAAAATTTAGAGGCCTGGCCTTGGCAGTAGTCATCTGAGGGAGATGGAGAGAAGGTAGTCTTAAGAATACTGTGGTTGACCTAGAAGTAAATGCAAACATCACTAGTCTATCCTACAGCTATGTTAGCTTTTATTTGCTTCTTTAGGGCACATATAAAAGCAGTTTTCTTGGGATTGGGCTCCACTTGCTCTTCTGTGTTCCCTTTTTCTTCTCACCCTCTGCTACATATCTACACATCCAGTTTTCCCTGCCAGCGAGCTCCTCCTTTTCTCCGGCTGCAAGTCCCAGCTGTCATCTTTGCCTCCCATCCCCCACTCTGTTATGCAATTTTACATTACTCTTCTCCTGGTTTTGCTGCCTCCATTTTTAATGCTCTACCTGCTGCCCTCTCTAACACCAGCTTCCAGTCCCTCCCTCCCCCAAAGCCAGTAGCTACCATTCAGCTCCCCTCTTTATTATTGTTGCACTGACTTTACTAAAACTCTTTGAGATTGGCCCAGTCACTTAACACATAGATAAGAGATGATGATGGGGAAGGGATAGGGTGGGAGGTGGTTTTTCTAAAATTTAGTCTTTTTCCAAAATATTGGGTGAGATTTGACCTGGAGATCAAACAAATGCTTTTGCTGGCCTTGAACTTTAGGCAGTTGTGTGCTTTCATATTGAGGGCATATATTTGTTTAAAAGCTCTTGGCAATAAAAGACAGGGCAGTGAGTCAGGCTGCGAACTCCTACCTCCTGCTGCTGCTGAGAGCTGGTTCTTTTCTTGAATTGGAGCTAATTTTGGATAGATAATGAGGTAGATGGTTGCTAATAACTTTTCCTTGCTAATTGTGATTTCACAGTACTCTTTAAAGAGGTGTTTTTTTTCTTTATTTCCCTTGCTGTTTGGAGGGGAAATAGATCTGTTTCTGTGATTTCTGATGAGTGTTCAGCTATCAAGGAATCCCTTAGTTGGTTTGTGCAGAGGCAGTATGGTTTATTGGAAAGAGCCCTAGAATGGGAGCTGAAAACCTGTGTCTCAGCCCCACTAGGGTGAGCTGCCTAAATGATCTTGGGCAAGTCATGGACGTGTCTCTGTGTCTGCTCTATGAACAGGTGAGATATTGATGTATGTGGAAGCGTTTTGCAAATGTCAGGTTTTATAAAAATTTCAGATGCTGGCCTTTATTAATTTGGCTCTAGCTACAACACCAGAGAAATGTTTGTGATGCTTTTAACGCGTCCTGTGAAGCCAGCCTTTTCAAGAAGTGGGCATTGGAATCATCGGAATTAGAGGCAGTTGTAACGTTCTTGCCTCAGAACAGTCTTTCATTTTTCCTTGTTCACTCCTCACCTCCCCAAGTTGCTTTAGGAACTCTTCTGTCCTGTGCTCTTCTATCTCTGTTCTTAGTAAGGTTGTAAATTTAAGGAGTTAGTGACCATAGTGTGTTACACCTTCCAGTGGAAGCTTCCTGGCTTTTCGTGGCCAGGAATTATTAAATGATTTATTAAACTAAGAGGTAACAAAGCATTAAGTAACTACAAAAACTTCTCTAGCCTAATAAGACACATTGACTGCAATTGTAGATAAGAGAGACCATGCTGTGGCTTTGGACACATCTGGATTCCAAGCCAGACTTTCATTATTAACTTGTTACTATGGAGAAAATATTTAACTTTTTGGACCTTAGTTTCCACATCTCAAAGGACATTATAATGGCACCTATCTTATAATTATGACAGTTGTGAAGATTAAATGAGATAATAAATATAAAGTTATTAGAACATTGGTTAACATAAAATACATACTTAGGAAATGTTACTTGTTAATGTATGTCTAATAATAATAATGCTTTCAAAGGGAGCATAGGAAGATGTTCATTGTCAGTGTTTTAAAGGATTTCAATGTTTTTAAATAAATTTTTTTGAATATACAGCATATAATTTTACCAATTCAAAGAACATTTTTGTCTTGGTTCTGTTTTCCTCAATGCTAGTAGAAAATTGAACTGAGGCAGACCAGCATTCCTTCTTCCTTAGGAGGGGTCTTGCATTCGTTGTTACAATCAGGTTGAATGATTTGTTCAGTTGTAAGTAGTGGGAATTGTGTTTTTTAAGACTGTTTCTTAGCTCCTTTTGTATTGTGTGATATTGAGATTTGGAGTTACACTGAAATTGGATGGATTCTTGGTGGTTCTGAATATTTGCAAGCACCATTTTTACATTAGTGTGATCAACAGGTTGAGAAATAGGCTTAAGTCTAAGCCTGCTCAGAAGTACAATTCAGAAGAAAGAAAAAAAGTGCAAAACAAATCAACTAACAGAGTCAGGGCATAAACAGGTGCATAATTACAGCATTTGAGAGTCTGCAAACCCCCCAAATTCACAGAGAATGTGATAATAAGGGCATTTGTGATTTCTACTAAGGTCAAGAAGTATGATTAAAACACAGTAATACGGCCAGGCGCGGTGGCTCACTCCTGTAATCCTAGCACTGTGAGAGGCCAAGGTGGTGGATTGCTTGAGCCCACCGGTTCGAGACCAACCTGAGCAAAAGGGAAACCCTGTCTCTGCTAAAAATAGAAAAATCTAAGGCAAGAGGATCACTTGAGCCCAAGAGTGTGAGGTTGCTGTGAGATATGACACCATGGTACTCTACCCAAGGTGACAGCTTGAGACTCTGTCTCAAAATAAATAAATAAATAAAATGCAGTAATATTATTTACTGCATTCCAGGGATTTAATGAGACCTGATTTTCTTTGGTGATTGAACTAATAGAAAAATGAATAAAACCAGCTTCCTTTACGTCTCTCTCATTATATTGGCTGGCATTGACTTTGTCAGGTGGGCAGGTGGGAGTTTGTGAGGTGGACTGAGGCGTGACTCCTTGGATACCCCTTTATTTGGCTGTGAGCTCAACTCTTTGTGCAGGAGGTTGGGAGGTCTTCTCTGTAATTTTAATACTTCTCCTGCATCTGAAAATGGTATCTATTTGGCTTCTTCGATCTTTTGGTAGCTATTTCCTCATAAGAAACAAGATTTGTTGGGTCTGAAGAGG
Source organism: Arctocebus calabarensis (assembly GCA_963573935.1). Lineage (NCBI taxonomy): Eukaryota > Metazoa > Chordata > Mammalia > Primates > Lorisidae > Arctocebus > Arctocebus calabarensis. Next base: position 12,944 of record CAUYON010086763.1, read on the forward strand.
TAGTTTAGAATAGCATATTAAACATAGAACATTTTGTCTGAGTCTGTTAATCACACCTGTCCTCCCCAGATTCTAAAAGTTTTAGGAATTGAAAGACTAGTATGAAGTTGGAGGTCTTGACCTCTCTTGAGTAAATACAGTATCTCCCCTTCATTTTCTTAGACCCATGGGGTGGGGTTTATCTCCAAAGGCAGATACTGCTATGACTATAAACAGAAATTTTTCCACTCAGCAACCTTGATTTTTAGCTAGCCCTGTTACCTGCTTAGCTTCTGGGCTGTAGGAAAACTATTTCATTTAGTTCTTACTCTCCTCTGAAACATTCTTAGTCTGATGTCAGCAGACCCTGTCCTCCTCCTGCTCACTGCAGAGAGGCTGGCTTGGCTCGTGTTCCAGGTCTCCCAAGGGAAGTTTGCAATGCCACTGAATGCCCTCTTTCTTGCCCTGCACCTTAGGAAACTGCCTGAATTGGTAGAAATGCTGAATGAACTCTAGGTGGAGTGAATGGGCGAGAGAGTATGCTTGCTCTGTAATTTTGTTACCTGTGGACCCAACTTCAAGTTTTTGAAAAAGCCTGGATTTTTTTTACTCTCTTTCTGCCATTTCCATTTAGTCTTGTGCATGTGTAACCTCAAGCAAATTGAGGGCAAGTGGAGGGTAGCCATCAACTTTAGTTCCTGGGCAGTCCCTGGCTGTGTTGGTTGAGGCATGCCCTTCACCCTAAAGTTTAGTTTAATTCATCAGTGTATATTTCTCACTCTTTTTGAGCTGGCTTTTAGTAGCCAGGCAACTAAGCTATATAGAGCCTGTCAAGTACACCATGGTTATTTCTAAAACTGCTTTTCAGAAGATTTTTCTAGTTACATGTATTTATGGGATTATGGGGGCATAGTCACTCCATTGGCTGGTAATGAGTTGGGTTGCTCCTGCTGTTGGTCCCACTCCTGAGCTGACCCCTCAAATATCTCACTGTGGTGTGAAGTACATATTGTTCTGTTTTCCTGAGACTCAGGGTCTGCATTCAGGTAGAGGCTGCCTAATCACAGACAAGTGGGTTGTTTGTTTGCCATAGGCCCAAGGAAGAGTAGGAGGTGGAGAAAGTCTAATCTGAACTCAAGATAGGGTCCTGCATGAGAGAGAAATTTGTTGCATTCTCTAAATCTCAAGAGAGATTAGAAGTTCAGTGAGAACTTCTTGTTGAGGCTTTCAAGAGACATAACATCTCGAACAGTGTTTACCCATCCAAAAGAGAGATCCTGACTTGGCATGTAAACCTACTGCCACTTCCGGTTATCTTTCATCACTTGCCTGAGTTTCAAAAGGTAATGAATGGTTTGTGCTCTAAGGCAAGTGGCTCTTTCCCAAGACCTGAGGCTTTCTCATTCCCACCAGCTGGGCCCATTGCTAAACCGCTTTCCAGTGGGCTTGCTTCTGCCTGGCCAGCACCTGGGCTGCCCCAGCTTGTAAATTAGCCTGCCTTTGCTTCATAAGCTTCCCAGGGTGGTTCTTCTTCTAAAAGCTTGTATGAATTGCTATTACTGTCTCTTTATAGTTTAAAAATGAATCCTTTTTTGTTCTTTGCAACTCATTTGCTTTTTTCTTTTCTTTTCTTTAAATTACTATTAACACCTGTTGATTCTTTTTTTTTCTGATTGGCCTGTCACTGCATTCCTGCTCCCCCTCCCTCTAGCTGGGTTTGTCAAGTCGCCCATGTCAGAAACTAAGCTCACGGGGGACGCCTTTGAGCTGTACTGTGACGTGGTCGGGAGCCCCACGCCAGAGATCCAGTGGTGGTACGCAGAAGTCAACCGGGCAGAGTCTTTCAGACAGCTGTGGGACGGTGCTCGGAAGCGCCGTGTCACCGTAAACACCGCCTACGGGTCAAACGGCGTGAGTGTGCTGAGAATAACCCGGCTCACCTTGGAGGACTCTGGGACTTACGAGTGCAGGGCCAGCAACGACCCCAAGAGGAATGACTTGAGGCAAAACCCCTCCATAACATGGATTCGAGCCCAGGCCACCATAAGCGTCCTTCAGAGTGAGTCCAGCACCCTACAGTAGTAGTACTGTAGTCACTAGAGGCGGCCCGATGACCCTTCCCTTCTGCTTCCTTTCCCTCTTCCCCAGTATGATCACTCACCCCACCCCTTGTCTTCGTTTTTTCAAACCCACAACCTTTCTGGCTGTAGTGTATGAAACATCTGTGGCAATTTTTTTCTTCTCTGCCGTCCTCTCTGCTTCCCTTGTTCCCCAACCCTTCACTGTGTCTTTCTTCTCAGGAACAAAGAACTTGAGGAAATCTGTGACTGTCCAAAATCATCTGCATTGGGGAGAGGTGGGAGGGAGAACTGGGGAGGTTAAAAAAATTTTTTTTAATTCACAAACCAGGCAGTCAAAGGAGGGTAGTGTTGAAATTGTTTCTTTCCCTCCCCTTTGATTTTGTAGTAGGTTTCCTGTTATCCTTTTGCTGACTTCTTCTCTGGTGACTTTGTATTTTTGTTTCTCTCCCCAATCTAACTACTTTTTATTTTCTTCTGTTCATCTGTTCGAAGCTCTCTGAGCAGCTGCCTACACCTCTGGTTTTGAGTTTGTGTCTGCCTAGCCTCTTCCCTCACTGTGACTTGGTGTCATCCTGTTCTGTGATGGGAATGTTGCCATTGGTGCAATGTGGTGGTGTGTTTTGTTTGTTGGGTGGCATGTAAGCTTGGATACTTTCACAGTTCCTGCTCTTTCTCTTTTCTAAAACAGTAGCATGTGCTTCTCTGATACCAGCCTTCCACTGCAGCAGTACCCTCCTCACCAGGCCTGCCCATTCACTCTCCTGATCTTAAAAGTAGCAGCTTGAGATTTCTTCCATATGTCTTGCTGTTAGGAGCCAGGTGACACTAAGCTGCAAAATATATATTTTTTAAACCCATTCATGCTATCTTAAAGCCTGAGTTGTATCAGATTCCTTTTCACAGTTTGGTGACTATTGTTGGCACAGTTCTGCTCATCTTAGAGAATGGCAACCCCAGAAATTATTTGGAAGCAGTTCACACTAGCCTTTTCTTCTGTCTTGAAAAAAGAGGAAACTAAATTCCAGCCCTCTTTCTCTCAGTGATGAGGTAAGCAGAGTGGCTAGCTCAGAATCTTTCCCTTCAGTGAGACATGTGACACAGGCACTTTTGTGGCCATTTCTCTTTCTCAAAAGTGACTTGTTACTTGTATGGTGGAAAGGAGAGGGAAGGAGAAGCCACCACAGAAACAGTGCTGCTGGCCAAGAAGAGCTCTAGCCCCATGTTAGCCCCGGATACAGTTGAGGAACATTCTCTGCTTACTGCAAAGATCCTCTGGGGTTTCACCTTCTTCAAGGACTCAGAGACCTAGAGCCAGTTTTTGTTTAAAGAGCTGATTAATTTAGAGAAAGTAAGTGAAAATAGTGTAAAATACTAGTTTTATGAGGCATTCAGTGATCACTCAGAAGTTAATATGACTTTGGCCCTGAAGTTATGTACTTATATGGAAAATAGGAAATTAGTATTTGTTCTTTGTAGCCACTCAGATTCCTAGAGGAGTCCTTAGAGGAGAGATGGGAGACTGCTGCAGTCGGCACTGTTGAATGAGAGCACCTGCTTCTGGAAAGGGGAAAAGAAAGCCTTGTCTATGTGAAAATGGGGAACATTAACCCAGTACTATTTCCTTTCTTTTCTTTTTTCCCTTCCTTTTTTTTTTTTTAACAATTTTTTTTCCCTTGCACGCCTCCTTTTCCTGCCCCCTTGCTCCTTTCCTTATAAAAGCAGAATTACCCAAATGTCCACAGAAATCTGCAGAAGTTTATAGACATGGACTGGGCTGGGCATTTGGTACTTATACTTCCAGGAGTCTGATTCATAGCTAGAAAAAGATGAGGCTTGGGTATCTACCTACCAATCCCAAGATTACACATTTCCCCAGTTTACTTAGAAACAGCATCCTAATTTATGGTGTCTGCATGTGAGTAAACCAAATCCTGGCTAGTCAGTCTTGCAGCAGACTTCCCATCAGCTATTTAACTCTAATTAGCTGTTTCCTGGAGGTTGCTGCTGCTACCCCTCACCCCACTCCAAACACTGGGGATTCAAGTCTAATTGGATTGTTTTATGATCTCAGCATTTCCAAAGACATTGCCTCTAGGGAGAAGTTGAAGTCTTATATCTACGAATGACCTCCTGGGATTACTTTTCCCAAAGCTTTTTGAGTAATGTAAGGCAGGAAGAGAAATGTGCCCAGATTTTAGGGTAATCTCTCTGGTCATAGCATGTGTTTTATATATGGATGATGGCTAGGGTAAGGGTCTCCTACCTGCTGCTTCTAAATAGGAGTCAGTGGAAGGTAAAAATGTTTGAGCTTCTCCTAAATGTTCATCTCTCTTGGACTTTCCCTGGGCAGTGCTTGGCCACTGAAATAAAAGCCCCACCTTCATCCTGGTGCAGAATGCCGATGTGCCACCATGGCCAAGGAACCTGTCTAGCACTGGTTTTCATATACAGCAGCCACAGGGGCCAGATTACATCCTCACAACCCTCCTATGGTATCCTATTAAAACCTATTTAAATTATCCACTTGCTCCCAGCTGACTCTCTCCTGGATCTTTAACACGTAAGGGAAAAAGTGTTTTCCTTTGCCTTCCACGAATTCTTGCAGAAAGTCTACCCAGGTTGCTTTCATCAACTTCTTAATCTCCCTGAGCTGCAGTGGTCGTTTGCATCACCACAGGTAAGAGTAGCATTTACTTTGGCCTTCTTGTATTTAAACATCTGGAAGCTCTTGGCCTATTCTCACAGTTCACCCTTTCTCAGTGCAGTCTGAGAGGAAGAGCCAGAAAGAAATTCCCAAGTGGGCCAGAAAATGAAAATTGATTAATAAAAATTCAGTGAAAACCTAAAAGTGTGTTTGGGTTTTAATGTTGCCTTTATATTTTTTTAATTTCTCTTCTGTGGAGTACTGGTTCTATCTTTTTGTTTTTGCTTGGTTTTTTCTTGGAATCGTGATGCTTTCTGCTGATGGTGTGTGTGCGCCTTCCATTCCAGGGTTTCAGCCGTTCTGCTCGACTTCTTAAGGCACAGGGATTTGGCTTCTGTCCAGTGTGTCTTGGAAACCATGGGACACCACTGCGCTAACGTGTTTACATGCATCTGCTTCTGTCTTAGTGGCTGCTATGCCTCCATTATTTGTACATAGAGAGCCTGTTTGATGTTACTGATAAGGACCAGTGCTAAATGGAAGATAACCATTATCGTTTTATCAGAATGGAAAATAGTTAGAATCAATCTGTTAATTGAGCAAACTTAAGGATTTGCTTTATTACAAGTTTCTTTGATGGTCAAAACTGTTACATTGGTTAGGAAGTCCTTAAGACATGACGTTTTCCAAGTATTCCGCGACTTCTTTGTCCTTTCTCTCTCCCTAAATTGCAAACAAACGTTAATTGCAGTGGAGGGAGAGAGTTCTGTCCTCGAGTTAAGTGTCAGCACTGTACTGCATAAAATGGTGAGGGGGAGCTGCTGTGGAGTTGTAGGCAGGAGGTAGCAGGATACAGGGAAGTGGGAAGTAAGTGGAGGGTTGCTGAGAAAGAATTGGAAGAAGTTAAAAGGGCAAATAACCCTTATTGTGGATTGAAAAGATGATTAGTTTAAACTTCACCTGAAAATGACCAAAAGAACTAATCCTGGGAAAAAAATTAAAGAACAACAACAAAAGATAAATAACAAACATAGAAACATCTTGAATTTAATATAGTAATGGATTGCAAAGTAATTTAAAGATGAAACTTACAGGACTGATACAGTATGACTTAAAAGATTTTCTGTTCAATGTATTATGATATTTGACTCAGATTATTTTTATACACTAGGGATCCCAGGTTTTCTAAGCTCAGGACAGAACCAGAAGGTGAAGTATATGCCTTGCCCTAGGGTGGAAGGTGGGGGAAGGGGTTGGGGTTGGACAAGGATAGAAAATTTAGTCAGCTATGTCTTCTAGTTCTAACTTTGCCAATGGTAATACTTATGGCCTTGTACAAGTTATTTCACTTTTCTGGCTCTCAAAAGAGTGGTGTTCTGTGAACTCCCAGGGCCTTTCTACAATTCTAGGAGCTCTAATACCAACACATATTGCACTCTAGTTATATTATCTTGGGATGGAATAATTTTTAAAGTGCAATTCTGAAAAAAAAAATTGTTTTGGTAATAAATATGGGCTGGAGAGAAGAACTGATAGTTCCTTAAGAATTCTGTCTTTGCAAAATTTGGAAAACACAAGACTTCAAATAGGAAGTTTGCGTTTAGGATGGACACTCTTTTTCTGCATAAGTAATGGCCATGGCTGGTTTGCCATAGGTTTAAACGTTTCATGTGGGAAAAGCCGTACATGATTACCTAATTATACCTATTACTGTTCCAAGACCCAGTGACATGTAGGGAGTTTATTAATCATGTAAATGATGTTGCCTTTGTCTTCAAAACTGGGAGGTGGAGCCTGGTTTTCTAATTGAAGCTGAATGGTTTGGTGGTTCTTACAGAAGGTGGTATTCAGAAGTATAAGTGGATTGTTGCCAGTATAAGTATCTGTAATATTCCCATTCTTTCACGTCTAGGCCAACTGGTCTTCAATTGGTCTTTAGGCTGTTGTCTGCGCTAGTGGTCATTTGCTTATAATCATTGTTTTTCCTTTCTTGACTTCCTCCAAAGTGGTAAAGTGAAATTCCTCATGTGGTCCTGTCTGCCCTCCCTCTTCTTCTAGTCTCCCCCTCCTACCCCATACAAATCTCAGGCCAGGGCTGCAGTGGATGGAAGGCTATTGCCCCCTATCATTGTGTACTCTTATTTCAGAGCCAAGGATTGTCACCAGTGAAGAGGTTATTATTCGAGATGGTGCTGTTCTCCCTGTTACCCTGCAGTGTAACCTCACCTCCAGCTCTCATACTCTTACATACAGCTACTGGACAAAGAATGGGGTGGAACTAACTGCCACTCGTAAGAATGCCAGCAACATGGAATACAGGTGAGAGGGGCTAGCAGCTCCTGGGAAGACAGGCGGGAGTGTGGCTGAGCTTACTCAACACTCGTGATGCATAATTATGCCATGTAGGAGGGAAGTGAGATGTATTTGGTCCTTCCCTGGAGAGTCTAATCCAGTATGTCTGGCATAAGGCCTAGGAATCCATAAAAGATTTCCAAATGATTCTGATGTGCAGACAGACTTGACAGCCATAAATGATCCCTTCACTGTAATAACAGAGAAACTGAGTGCATGAGACAATGACTTGCTCAGAGTGACAATGCTAGTCAATAAGAGAGTCACAATTAGAATGCAGCAGTCTCTTGACTTAATCCAGTAGTTTGAGGAATCAGACTGAAGTCTGCTTTGACATTCTTAGAGCAAGACATCTCCCTAAGTCATCTTTTCACTGGCTAGATTGCATAGGGAATTACCTTTTAGGAATGTTTAATATCATCATAAGCCTGATAAGGACTGACAGCTATAGGGCTCTTTCATGATCTGGAGTGAGGATGGTAGCCTGGAAATATCTTTTGAAGAAAGGCTAATTTGCTTGCTAAAGTTTCCCAGCACTTTGGAATTCTGGAGCATTGGAACCACACCTTTCAGAATAATAGTTTGTTCCTGGTTGAAAACTAATCTGAAAAAGGATTGGCTAGTCGTGTTGGGCAGGCTGATAGAAGGCAAACACAGAGAGCACTGGAGTAAGACCAGAAAAACTGTGTGCCTAGTAGTAGTAGCAAGGGCATTCTGCAGCTTCTGCAGCATTGAGATCTTTTCACTCACTTAATTGAGCCACTTGAATTTGTGGATTCTTTTCTCCTTTGTGGGGGTGGGGGGGTAGGGGGACAGGAAACTAAGATTCAAGGAGTAACTTATGGCTACTTTAATGCCAAATTCTGTATCTAATAAGTTCCAAAATCAAGACTAGATTTTAGGTCTTCTGACTGGTTAGAAATTTCTCTAAAATTAGTGGTTTTGTTTTTTGCTGCTCTGCCATACTACTTAGTGGCAAGTTAGTTAACTTACCTCCCTTGTAGTTTCTTTTGATATAAAATTAGACATATAACCTCAGCTGCATACTCATAGTTTAGAAAAAGTTAATCAAGTAAAGATATTAGGTGGATTGAAAGGCATTTCTTCCTGGTCTGCCCGTTACTTTCACTGATTTGTTTTTTATAGTGCTTCTTTGAGGGCATCAGACATCCTGGGTCTTGTACTGCTCCCCACAAAGCTCTGAGCTGTAACTTCATAAAGTTTCAGCTTGACTTTATAAAATATTTTTCTGCTCTTTTTTTCTCAGCTGATTTGGAGCTCTCCTAGAGGTTCTGCATCCCTGGGGTTTTTTAGGGATTCCACATTTTGTGAGGTAACACTTGATGACTCCCTGGGGCTACCTAGTAAGTCAGCCATGGACCCAGTTTCAGAACCCTGTTCCTGCTCAGCCTATATGGGACATTTTCCATTTGCTTCAATTTCTTCCTAATAGCTAGCCCACAGGAATGGACTGGGGAGATTTTGAGCCCATACACATAGCCTCAAGAGTCAAAGTCATCTTACCAAGTATTTTTCAGGGAACTTAGTAGAAATCCTAAAGACATAGCTGCTGCTCCTCTCTTAAACTCTGAAACACTTGCTGTTCAAAGCAGCTAACTTGTATCTCTTTTTCTGGTGGGAACATGTTGACTTAAGAAAAGGCACTGTGTCAAATTGGAGACATCTTGACTGGTCCTTGTAAAATATTTCCTGCTGTGGATGTGCTAAGATGGTCCTAGAGATAGGCTGTGTCTTTCCTCATCCATCGTTTTTTAAATTGTGTTTATTTTTGAAATGAGCAGTAAGATGGATATACATTGGGCCAGTTAGTTGTCACGTTGAGGAGTTTCTCTTAGACATTAAATAGTACAGAGATGGAGATTTGACCATCACAGGTATCATATTTTAACCACTAAGCAACAGAGCAGGTGCCCAGCCTTATTATAAATATTAATTCTCTTATCTGGAGGCTGTTGCTTCTCTGTTTCTGTAATTACCAACCTTTCTGCACGAGTTTGGTGTGTGTGCATGTAGGCCAAAGTATATTGACCTAACATGAAGTTGGCCTTCAGGGGCACAAAGCCTGTTTGGGGTCACTCTGTGAGATTCAGAGGAAAGTGTTCTGGCCATCCACACTTGTTACTGTGCTTTCTATCACTCTGTTTAACTTGGTCTGGATCTATACTGAGAGTCATTCACTCTGAGTTTGTTTTCATTTATTCGTTCATCTGCCTCGTATATTTCAGACACTAGGCAAGGTGCTGGGTGTAGAATTGTGCACCGCATAGTGCCAACCCACACAGAACTTGGTCTTTTGGGAAGTCAGACATTAATCAAGCCATCACATAAATATGTAATCACAGGTTGTGATATGTACTGTGAAGAATCACAAGGTATTATGAGAGAGAATGTCACAGAGAGTGATGAAATTTAGATTGAGGCTGGACAGAGTGCCATGTAAATCGAGACCCTGGGAGAGGAGTTAGGTAGGCTTAGAGTGATGGAGAGAACAGTCTCTCTCTTTTTTTTTTTTTTTTTTTTGCTAGAGTTTGTAAGGCTTTCAGGTGCATATTTGTGATGATGCTCTGATAGCAGATTTTGGTTTTTTTGTTGTTTTTTTTTTTACTGTATCTGGGTTCTGCCAGTGAGTTGACTTATTGAAAGTCATGCTACTAAAATACAGAGGAAGAAGAGCAGGACTACCAAAACAAGGTCTTTGGGGAAGCTCAGAGAAAGCTGTGTTTTTTGTTTTCTGTTTTTGTTTATCTGACTAGAATCATGAGGTACCCAAGAAGTTTTTAGTGATGGTTCCATCCTCTATACTGTAGTATAAATTATGGTACTTTGTACAGCCCTCTATTTTGCTTACTTATTTTACAGTTTGTTTCTCCCAATGGACCAGAGCATGTGAAGGATAGAGACAGCATGCCATTCTATCTGTGTATTACTGGCACCCAATAAAGAGTAAGGCAGTAATTGTTTTGGGATGCCCAGAGAGGGATTTTTGATTAGGCAGAGGTGAATTGCATTAAAGGGCAGGATTTGGAAAGCAGGGTCCCTGGTTGCCCTTTTGCTCCTCCTTTTCTTCATTCCTGGTTCCCTCACTTGGTTTTTCTTCTCACTTCTACAGGATCAACAAGCCAAGAGCTGAGGATTCAGGCGAATACCACTGCGTCTATCACTTTGTCAGTGCTCCTAAAGCAAATGCCACTATTGAAGTGAAAGGTAAAACTCAGCAGAGGCTGCGGTGTGAGCCTCTCACTCTCCTTCTGAGACATCGTCTTGGTCTGCACTCTCAGCCTTCACACTCTTGTTTCCTTTTCAAGAAGCAGTGTGAGGTTACACTTAGGCTTGGGAGCCTGGCTGTCTAAGTTTATATTCAAACCCCATCATTTACCAGCTGTGTGACTACAGTGAGTTACTAACTTCTCTGTGTTTCTGTTTCCTGATTTGTAAAATGAGTGCACAGCAGCACTTACCTCAGGGGTTTGTTAGGAGAATTAGAAAGGTTAATATGGTAGCTTGAACTATATGAAATTGCTGTTTTCGCATGTCAAAAATGTCTGAGTGTTGGCAATTCATGTGGTTTGACCATGTGTAATTAGAGCAATGCCTTACAAGTATGATTACTTAGGTCTTTAGTAGGCTACCAAGATTTGGGAAAGTACAGTGTGCAGGGTGGACTTAACCTGTTTGTAGATAATTCATTAAGAGTTTTAATGGAATCCCTGTGGGTGCATGGCATCTTAAAGAGATGTAACAGAAAGTTTCAAGAAGGCAAAATAGAACTATGAAAGTTAAGGATACCTAACATCATTAATCTCAACTTTCCTGTGTTATTTTAAAGAAGTATCTTAAGCACACAAAACTGAAACCACTAGCTGTATGTCACATACTGAGTTTGTGGCAGAACCTAGGTCTTGATTCCCAATTCCAGTTTTTTCCATTGTCTTAAAATGCCCATGGGGCGGCAAGGCTGCTGTTTGAGGTCAGACTGAAGAGCTGATGTTTTTTATTTTCAGTCTTCTAAATTTTGCTTAGAAAGGACACAGACTTGTTTGTTAAATTTGTAGGGTCATCCCTAGAAGCTAGGAGGATAAATTTAGGAGAAAGAAAGGGTCTACTTCCTTAAAGTATTTGGAAGATTAAAAATGCAGATTCAGGAAAGTAATATCTTGGGTGACACAGCCCCAACTTGTGAGTTGATGTGTTATAAGATGGCCATTGCTTACTCTAGCGGCCAGATTTAATTCCGAATGTCTGAGGAGGCTGTGTAAGGCAGAGTGGTTACAGATCACAACCAGCCAGAGAACCTGGCATTTAATTTCTTCAGTGGCTTTTCTTGGGGAGATCCGGGTTTCTCTCTGTTTTAGAAGAATGCCACATTTGTTCAACATGAGAATGAAGAGTGTGGGAAAACATTGTCTCTGAGCCAGCCGAGGGTCTTTTCCAGCCTATGTGAATTGAGCTTTGTGGGGAGACTTTCATCCTGCAGGAGACTTAACGGCCCTGCACCATTTTTGGCTGACTGAGCCTTCAGAATCCAAGTACACAGGGAAAGGATGGGTGAGGAAGGGGAAGAGGGGGGTGTCTTGTTAATTGTCCTCCCCAAGCCTAAGGGATAATTATATGCAATTGCAGTCCCCTGACTAACTGTCATAGTTATTGATTTGGAGTTAATGATTTTCAGGCAGCACTTTCAGGAATGGAAACAGAATTGGTTTTTCCATTTGTTTGACTGCTTGAGACTATGGGGTTCAGTGGCCCTGCAGGGATCTTTCTTCACATTCTTTTTAGCAGATTTGAAGCACTGGTCAGGAGGGTCAGAGAAGAGAACACTGCAGGCCAGGAGTATTTTTAGAGGAAATTATAACTTATACAGCATCATATTCATGGTGCTTACTGTGCTTGTTGCATTTTCACTGTACTAACACTCCTATAGAGAAAATGGGATGGGGGTAGTATCCTGGTTTTAAAGAAGTAGACCTTGAGAGAATTCTGTTTTATAAGAATCCTAAGGCACATTCTATAATAGCTTTGGAAAGATACATTGTATGTTTGTCTCTTAAGAAAATTTGTAAGGAATTCTAGTCTTTCTCCCCTTCTCCTCCCCAAATCTGGGTAGAAAACAGCTGAATGCTTAATGTCTTGTCTTTTAGGTTGTGTATAGTTGTGTCTGGTAAAGACTATGAATTTTTGGCTTTTTCTAATAAAAAGGTTTGCCGTAGGCCCAGGATCATATTCTAGGCTCAGTTCCAATTGTGGTTGGGATAGAAAAGCTGCCTTGCATTTAGAGTGGTGCGTGTATATGTGTTAACTCCACACATATACACGCACCACTTTCATATAAACTTTCATTTTGTTTCCTTAATGCTTTCAAAGTGGAGATTAAGAGACAGTTTATCTTTTTATAGCTATAGTGATTATAAAAATCTGCTGAGTAATAGAGTGGTAAGAGATGGTTGTACTTGAGAACAGAAAGATGGAACATAAGTGACCTGTTAGCTTAAAGGAGTCTGAGAATCTTTGTCATTTGTGGCTTAAACTGAATCAGCACTTCAGGGGTATAGAATTCAGACCATAAATATATATATATTTCTTTAGCTTCTACCCCCAGCCATTCCCTCCCCCCCACCCCCCTTTGCTTTTCTGCCTATCAGAACATATCTGGAGTGGTGTTTGGTCTTAGCATTGTGGGGAGTGAAGGACTTAGCCTAGCCAGGGTCTGAGCATTATCTGTCACAGTACCACATATTGTACCTGTGGTACAAAAGAACAGAAGGCTGAAGGAATAAGAGAGAGGGCTCTGTGCCCTGGGAGTAGGCCCATGATGACCACGATTTTAACCCAGGCCTCTAGATTGGTGTTGGAAAGGAATTTTGAGGATGTACATGCAGGAGGGGAGGCCTTGCATGTAAAGTAGGGGTTTTCCCCCCTTTCTCTCTCTCTCTTTTTTTTTTTTTAACAGGACAAGAATGAGGCACAGTGTAAACAGGGAGATACTGTTCAGGATTACATTTCTTAGGTGTTTGGCAGGTGATCTGAGCAGACAAGGAAGAGAAGGATGAGAAGAAAACAGGACTGGCCAGAAGAGGGGAAACAGCAATGACCAGTTGTTACTGGGACCTCTGCCTCAAAACCCAGCTTCCCTGGGACCCATGTAGCTAACACTAGGGAGGACATCTTTTCCACAGCCTTTTGATTCTTCAGAGGCTTGTGGCTTCCAGAAACTTCCCATCTTATCATAGAGAATTTTGAATGAATAGGTGTTTTTTTTCTATTCTTATAATTTTTCAGCCTTTGACTCTTAGTTCGTCCTTCTTTCCCCTTCCTTCCTTTTCTAATTAAAAAATACGCTCATAAAAAAGCAAATGAGGCCAGGTACAGTGGCTCACACCTGTAATCCTAGCACTCTGGGAGACTGAGGAGGAAGGTTTGCTTAAGGTCAGGAGTTTGAGACCAACCTGAGCAACAGTGAGACCCAGTCGCTATTAAAAATAGGAAATTAGCTGGGTGTCATGGCATATACTTGTAGTCCCAGTACTCAGGAGGCTGAAGCAGGAAGGTCTCTTAAACTCAGGAGTTTGAGTTTGTAGTGAGCTATCATGATGCCACTGCACTCTCCTTGGGGCTACACACCAAAAGTCTGTCTCACAAAGAAAAAAAAAGCAAATTAAAAATTCCTGTATCTTTTAAAAAAAGTAAGAACAGAAAAATTCTTCTCATACTAACCAAACATTCATCCCTCAACCATTTCGGTTAATACCAGAAATACAAGGAGTTTGAGTTTTATCACTATTTTTAGAAAAGAATTTTGTTGGTCATCAAATCCTTGACAAGAAACATGTCATTGCCTCTTGTGAGAGGTACATCCTAGTTCCAGAGGGGCTTGGACCTAGTGTCTTAAAAATGGCCATCTCTCCCTGCTCATTGGACATTTCAATGAGTTTTTATCTTTTGATTGCTAAGAGAGCCACAATTGATTTTGTTTTTCTCTTCCCTGCTTCCTCGCTTTCTTTAAATGTTAGGATTTCTGCAAGTGGCCTTGCCCTGCTTCCTTTTTTCTTACTCTGTCACAGTGCCTCCTGAGTAACATATCAAAATTCAGACTGGCCGAGATAGACTGTGTGGTGACGATGATGAGTATCATTGCTAAGAGAAATAATACACATGTCATACTGTACAGCAGGTACAGCATTCACAGTCCTTTCTTTGTTAGGCAGGAAAGGCAGTTAGTTTACAGGTGAGGGTGCTTGGAGGTTGTGATGTCCTTTAGGTCAGAGCTGATGTCAGAACACCCTGGCTCTGATTCAAAATTGCAACTACTTAGAAGTCTTTGAAGGCATAATAATAATATCTTGACACTGCTACCATTTTGAACATCACCCCCAGCCCAAATACATCTTCTCTTTCTTTACTTCTCTTTTGAGTGCTGCCCTGACCTTCTTTGATAAGAACAGCAGACATGATTGCTCCCTTCCTGTGTACCAAGGCATTGTGCTAGGCTCATTCCTTTCTGCTCCTTTAGTCTTCACAACTCTGGGATAAATGCTATTATTTAATATTACCTCCACTTCGCAGGTGAAACAATTGAGGCTTAGGGGAATTGAATGACTAGCCCAATGTGACACAGTTCACTGGTGGAAGTAGGTTCTCACCCAGGCAGTCCAGCCTCAAGCTTTTGCTCCTGAGCACCAAGTCATGCTGCTGCACTCTGCATGGAACAGTCAAAAGCCCTTAGATTGGGAGTTACAAGAAATGGCTTCTAATCTTGCCCCTCTTATTAAACTCGCTGTGACTCTGACCAGTTGCTTCCCTTTCCTGGCCTCAGCTTTCTCAAGTGTACGATGAAGTGGGTTGCCACAGCTGATCTTTAAGGTTCCTTTGTTCTGTTGTGGTTCCAGCAGTCTGTGGTTCCCTCACGTGGACACAGGTGAGAGGTTGGCTATGGAAGGAAATGATTTCCAATTTTTCCCAGTAGAGATGACTGGAAGCTGCTCAGCTTGGAGAATGTCACCTCAGGTACCCTCTGCACATCTACCCACTCATCTCCTGTCCTTATGGGGCCACCTGACTTCCAGCTGTGGTGCCAGGAGAGGTATTTGAACAGTGGTTCTCAAGCTTGATTGAATTTGTACAAAATGTAGTCCGGACACCAGACTTTCAGAAAATATACCAACTGATTATAATGTGCAGCCAAGGTTGAGACTCACTGTCTCAGGAAATTTCTGCATTTTCTACTCAGTGGTTTCACCTGAAGAAGGCAGCGCAGGTCCTCAACCTGGACCATTGTAGTCTTGACAGCCAGTGATGAACCAGCTCTGGGTGGGGAAGGCTTGCTGAGCTAAAAGCCCACCTACAGTCTTTTTGCTTCTTCTTGATGTTGTTGTACTCCTCCTCGTGTTTCACACATGCCTACCAATAAATCTTAACTCTGCCTCAGCCTTCAGCCAAGCCTTCATTTTGTCTATAGCAAAGATGCAATGTCTCTGTGTCGATAGATTTCCTAAAAGAAGCAAAAAGGCTGTCTATGCAGAATCAGTGTTTACTTGAAAAACAGCCTGCTTGTTGACAACACCTTTAAGTTTAGATTTTCTATGACAGTAAGTTGCTAGGTTATGAATTTCCTTTTAAACATGAGCACCAAATAAGCATTCTGTGTAAGAGACTGCATACTTTGATCCCTTTCTTGGGTCTATTCTGTTAACATTATTTGACATCAGCTCAGCTTTGTCTGGACATGGCTCCATTGCCTGCATTTCTACAGCCTTCAGCTTGGCAGAGAAGCCAGATGCTTTGTTCTTAGGGCAGGTACATTAGGCAGCAGAGGGTACTGGATCTGTCTTCAGCCTGTACTACGTGGATGATGAAATTGGGTCAGGTGCTGTTGAGTAGCGAAAACTCTTTTGGGACCCTTGCACTGCTATTTATTAGGATACTGGAAAGATATCCATTAACTAATATGATTAGAATATATAACTGACAAGGCCAGAAAGTGAGTTAATCCCTCAGTGGGTCAGTGATCTCTTTTAAGGGTCTCTTTGTTACTGTACTTTATTCCTTCCACCCCTCACTCTAGCAACTCAGCCTGTGTCCTGCTGAGAGGGTAAAGGGAAGTAAGAAGTGCTTTCTCTGTCTCCTTCATGATAGGAAGATCTGATCAGACTCTCCAGATCTGCTTTTTTTTTTTTGGCTGCAGTTTTGGCTTGGGCCGGGTTTGAACCCGCCACCCTTAGGATATGGGGCTGGCGCTCTACTCACTGAGCCGTTTTTGACCAGTAGGACCTGGCTAAACTGTCCCTTATTAAATGGCAAAGCTGTATACAGTGAAGCACTAAAATAGGCCATTAGTCATATAATTTATCTGACCTTGTTAGAGTTATAAACAGAAGTACTGCTCCTATCAGCAAGTAGGGAGACACATAGTAGTCAGTATCTGTTTGATTTCTTAGAACTAAAACTGACAGCTTTTACCCTTTTTTTACCCCAAGCCTTACCCTTTTTTTCCTTGACTAGTAACTTAGTTTAAATGTTTATTTTTGACTTTGAGCTCCAACCATGTGCTAGATTTGTATAGAGATGTAGTTTAATCCTTGTAAGACCTCTTTGAAATATGTATTATTCCCATTTTAGAAAAGTGAATCCTGAAACTCAATGTATTTTAAATTGATCTGCCTTAGGTTATTCAGTTGATGAGTAACAGAGCCTTGATAAGAGTCCAGGTTGCTCTGTTTTCAAGTCCAAAGCTTTGCTCTTTGTATGATATTATGTGCAGTAAAGTCTGGCCGGTAAATCAGCCCCACTTACAGGGTGTTCTAGTATATCTACAAGTAAAGATAACATTTGCGCCATTTGCTACTCAGTTATCAGTAATGCACATTGTGTATTTTTGTTTTTGTGAGCCCTGTTCTGTTTGATTTATCTTCCTCTCAGTATGATAAAAGTATAAAGAGCATGGCCTCTGGATTCAGACAGCCCTGAATTTGGATTCTAACATAGACATTAAAGAACTTTTCCAAACTTGAATTTTCCAATTTATAAAAATGGAGTGATGTCTGCTTCATTGCTGCATAATAAATTACCCCAAAACTTTTGTTGCTTAAAACAACAAACACCACCTCACAGATTCTGTGGGTGAAGAATTAGGGAGAAGCTCAGTGAGGGGTTCTGGCTCAGGGTCTTCCCTGAGATTTCAGTCTAGCTTTTGTTGGTGCCAAAGTTATCTGAAGGCTTGAGCAGAGCCAGGGAATCTGCTCCCATGGAGGCCCACTCATTTGGTTATTGACAGTAGGCCTTAGTTCTTCATTACATAGGCCTTCTCCATTGGCTGTTTGAGTGTCCCTCCTAGCATGGTAGCTAATCAGGGTGTATGATGAGAGAGAGAGAAAGAGAAGAGGAAAGAAAAAGAACAAGTAAAATGCTGCAGTACCTTTTGTGAAATAGTTTCCAAAGTTGCACACTTTCACTCGTCTGCTTTATTTTATTGGTTACAGAGACGTTACCAAGTCCAACAGTCTTGTGCTGGTTTTGAATTAGCCTAATTGTGTTAACTCTGACCAGGGAGCCAAGAGATTTTATAAGATTCAGTAGTCAATTAAATGCTTTTGAATTTATGGTTTATTGTGAGGCTTTCACACACCAGCAATCATGTAAATATACTTGACACACAAAGACAGTAGTAAGAGAGAAGGGGTATGAACCCCCGGCTCTAGGGACCAAATAAACTGATGAACCAGGCAAGTCTGGATTCCTCTTGAAACACCCACTGGGGAGGGGAGTTATTGCTCTTTTCCCAAAAGAGCTTTCAGCAGAGGCTGCCTATGAAAAAGATGCTTCAGAGTTCCCACTGACAGAGCTCTTATAGGCATTATAACCATGGTTGGGTTTTTTCTTGTTTTTATGGCCATCTATTAGGAATTTATCTCAGCCACCTTTGAGCTTTATTTTACTTCCTTGTCATGTTCCCTGCTGTGCCTGGCCATAGCAGGTGTTATCACCTCAGCCCATCATACATATATGCCTTGAGAGGTCAGCAGTGTTACTATAGGTTGAGTCAGTTAACATAAATGACTCTTAAATTTTGAGACACTGAGGATCACAAAACATGAATCAAGCCCCATCCTCAAGAGCAATGGTTCTCAACCTTTCTAATGCTGCGGCCCTTTAATACAGTTCCTGTGACCCACAGGTTGAGAACTGCTGCTCAAGAGGAAGGGAATTAGTTGCCACCTCTTAAAGGAGGAGAATTTGAAGACCATTTACAAACTACTGTACGTGATTGAGCCCTAAGGAGCCCTCGTGCTGATCGGTGCTAACAGGTGCTCTGAGAAGTTGGTTACCTTCTTTGCTGTGAGTCCATTGCCCTGTTCAGGTGGGACAGGAACAGGAATTCTGATTGAGCAGATACCATAAAAGAAGTGACAGACCTTTTCATCAACCCTAAGGCTAAAGTGATAGTTGTTATTATAACTCCCTAGGATTCATTTTCTCTCTGCCTAGTTGACAGTAATGTTATCATTGCCCCAAGGGTAAATAATCAGGGATTATTCTTAGAGTATATTAGGTAGAGGGGATATTCCTGAACTACATTCAGTATTTTTTGTAAGATGAGGAAAAAGCAAAAAGTGATCTAACCATTGAAAATTAATTCTTGTAGGCCTGTACTGTATAAACATGACCAAAAAAATGTGGTGGGGGGTCAGTTAAGCTAATAGTAGCCTTTAAGGTCATGTTCTCATTTATAAATAGAAACCTCCATGGATTACTGCAATAGATGACTAAAAAAGGGAAGTGTCTTCTCTTTCTCACCGAGGCAGGAGTGAGGACCATCCCTACCCCTTTCCCAGCTCCTGACCTTTAAGTTCGTCTCCTTTCAGGATAGTGACCTTAGAGGTTATGGAGCTATATGTCAACTCAACTTTTATCTGTAATCTTGGGGATGACTCCTCAAAGCAAAAGCTGATAGTACTGAATTCACAACACTATTATAGTTAGTCAAATAAATGCCCCACACTGGGTGTTCTCTTTAGGGCAAAGAGGAATGAAACTAGGAAAATATGCCACATATTAACTGGTTTCTGAAGTTTACATCTCTACACTAGACCTTTTCCTCCAGCTCCAGACTTGATTTTCAACTGCCTCCTAGACAACCTCACTTGAATGTTAAATGGCTGTCTTAAACTTAACACATTCTACCAGGGCTCTCCAGTCTTTTTACTTTTCTGCCACACATTGGAAGAATTAGAGTTGTCTTGGGCCATACATTAAATACATAAGCACTAAAGAAAGCTGATGAGCAAAAAACAAATTTCAAACTTTTCATGATATCAGACACCTCACAAAGTCAGCATGTGGCCTATGGGCCACAAGTTGGGTACTCCTGTCTCTGAACTGCTGGACTTCTTTTCTTTTTTCTTTTTTTTTTTAGAGAGAGAGTCTTACTTTATCGACGTTAGTAGAGTGCTGTGGTGTCACAGCTCACAGTAACCTTCAACTTCTGGGCTTAGGCAATTCTCTTGCCTCAGTCTCCCAAGTACCTGTGAGTACAGGTGCCCGTCACAATGCCTGGCTATTTTTTTATTGCAATTTGGCCAGGGCCAGGTTCGAACCCACCACCCTCCGTATATGGGGCTGACGCCCTACCCACTGAGCCACAGGCACCACCCTAAACTACTGTTTTTTTATGATCACTATTTCTCTGTTCCTTAAAAAAACAAAGCAAACAAAAAACCACCCCAATTATTTTGTAGTCTCTCTCATCTTAGAAACTGGCAACTCCATTTTTGCAGTTGCCCTGGCCAAAACCTTGGAATTATCCTTGCCTCCTTTTTGTCTCACAGCCACATTCAAGCCATTGACAAATATATTAACCTATAGAATCTATCAAGAGTCTCACCATTTTTCTCCACTTGCATTGCGGACTGCTCTCTTCCAGACCACCCTCTCCCTTGCCTGGATTACTCTGATAGCCTCCTAGATTGGTCTTGCATGCACTGTCATGTCTTTGCAGTTGTCCCCATAGTAACCACAGGGAGCTGTTAAAACATGCAAGTCATTTTATACTTGCTCTTAGTATTCCCCAGTGGCTTTCCAACAGATACAGCAAAAATGCTAGTCGTTATAGCAGCCAAGGCCTCCAGTTCCCTGATTTCATCTATTCTCTTCTTACTGTGTTCCAGCCAGACTCTTTGTTGTTCCTTGTACATAAGCATAATTTTGCCTCAAGGCCTTTGTTTTCCCTCTACCTGTAATCCCACAAATACCTGTGACCTATTCCCTTATTTTCTTTATGACTTTGCTAAAATTCATTTTGTCGGAAAGGCTGTGCCCAACTCCATGACATTTCTGGCATGTATGGGTGCTCAGCAGATGTTTGTCAGATGAATGAAACAGCTGGAATCAACATGTGGAGTTCTTTTGCTTGTTGTGCCCTCTGCCCCCACCACTATTCTACTCTGGTTGCTGCCTGGCTGTAGAGCTTGTTCTGTCAAGTACTGGATATTTTCTGACTTCTGAAAAAGGCGCTGAGGAAGGGGAACCAGGTGGCACAGTAAGCCTGAGACATGACTGAGTAGCTGTGAGAACAAGAGAGCCAGCTTGACCACTCCCTTCTGTAATAAGAAATCTTGCCTTGAAAAAGCAAAGGTCATTTCCTTTATAACCTGCTGCCTAGGAGGCACTTCGTACTCAGAGCCACTGAGCAGGCCTTGGCTTGGCAGGGAGTTGTTACAGAGACGGCTGTGGCTTTGCCAGTCTGCTCTTGTTAGGTATCTCTGCAGTGTGAATATAAGACTGGTGTGTGTCTGAGAAGCATAGTCTGTGAGTAGTAGGACTTTGGATCATTTTTAAGCCAAGAAAAGTTAAGCCAATTAAAGGTAGTACATGGGATTGGCCCATAATATAATACAATTTTATAGGATTTTCCAGTCTTAAAATTAATGTTTTGACATCTTATTTATCTAAGAACACTGGGAGGTCTGCAGGGGCAAGAATTATTTTCATTTGATAATGGGTAAAGAATCGAAGCACAGAATGATTTACCAGCAAACCTGAAATTTTGGCCAAGGCCCACTGATTTGCTTTCCCATTTTGGCCAACAAAGTGACATCTAGCCTTCCTTGATTTTTATTGCTTTCAGATTACTATAACTGGTAAGGCATTGGTGGAAAATATAGTTGAGATAAAATTAGGCTAAGCTCAGAGTTAGCTTCCATCTCAGGCTTCTTGGATCATTAAAACTTACCTTATTTTGGGGTGGTGCCTGTGGCTCAAAGGAGTAGGACACTGGCCCCATATGCCGGAGGTGGCGGGTTCAAACCCAGCCCTGGCCAAAAAGTGCAAAAAAAAAAAAAACCAACTTAATTTTTAAACTAAGCACTATTTATTTCTTTCTGAGTGATCCTTAGAAGTAGAGGAGACCAATGACCTCTAGCACATCTAGAAATTCCTATATTGGGTTCATTGAGATTGTTGCATATCAGGTATACAAGACAGATTCTTAAGCTGTGAATAAAAGCTCTTGGGATACTGGTTGAATTTCCTTTTTATTCCTTTACTCCCTTAGTGAAGACCAATTTGCTGGATTTCTACTTTCCTGGAAGAGGCTTAGTCATTGATATTCAAGTAGCTTCTCTAAGCATTTGTTTCTTACGTCCTTGTAATAGGATTTGATTATAGGTGTTTGATTTTAGGGTCTCATTTTCTTTTCTTTCTTTTTTTTTTTTTTTAATAATTTTATTGAATCATAATTATGTACATTGGTGCAATCACAGGGCAGGATTCATATACATTCAGAAATATTTTGATCGTACTGTTACAGATATCCTTCATGGCATTTCCTTGGGATCTCATTTTCTTAAGGGAATGTGACATTTAATATGATGCATAATAATTGACAGAAGCGATGATAATAGCCTGTGCTTGCATTTTCTATGGAGGAAGGCTTAAGTTAGGGTAGTTGGGCCTATGTTCTCTTCCAGTAGGTTGGAGTACCTCTACATCATACATTAGTAGAACATCACATGTTGGTAACCCTGATACTTGCTTGAGCTGCTTTGGTGGGTGGAGTTGGGGATGATGGGGTTGGTCCCATTACCTTGTTCTGACATGAAGTGGTCTTTCTTAAAGCTAAATATAAGGGTGGGTCACATTCTAAGGTAGCCAAGACTGTCTATAGTAGAAATAGGCCTCTAGGAGCCTTAGTATCCTCTGTTAGAGTAGGCGTCTATGGTGACTGTGTCTAACACTTTTTCACAGCTGCTCCTGACATCACTGGCCATAAACGGAGTGAGAACAAGAATGAAGGACAGGATGCCATGATGTACTGCAAGTCAGTTGGCTACCCCCACCCAGAGTGGATATGGCGTAAGAAGGAGAACGGTATGCCCATGGTGAGTAAGCGGCAGCCCTGGTCTCTGTGGTTGCTGGGGTTTCTCCTGGGGAGGTCCAGACATCTGGACCAGTTGCTGTCATTGGTGTATCTTCAGATGTGTGCGTGGGTTGGGTCACTCGAGTCATGAATGGTTTGCACCATGAATCTGGAGGTCACCAACAGACTCCATCCAGCAGGAAATCAATGTACATGATTGGTTAAAGCTGCCTGTCTGGTAAAGGATTAGATTGATTGCTTTCAGGGTAGGATACTGAAAAAATTAAGCTTAATGTTAATTCTAATTTTATTCTTGTTTGCTTATCCTAAAGAAAATACTATTCTTGAAATGGTCTTAGAGTACCTGTCTTATGTTTGGAGAAGACATGGCATTAAAGGCAATTATTATTGTATTCCTAGAATACAGAAAATACTGATGAGAAATTGGGCAGTGTGAGGAGGCTCTGGACAGCCTATTGGAGATCTGACAGCATTTGCTCTAGGAAAATTCAAAGAGAACATTTTTCCAATCTGGGGGATGATTCTGATGGTGTTTTAGAGAGTCATTGCCTTAGGATTTTAATGATGAAATTCTAGTTGAATGATTTTTGTTCAGTTAACCTTTTTTTTTTTTTTTTTTTTGCCAGAGAGGAGTATCAGACCATACATTCCTTGCATTCCCATCCTAGGCATCCTCTTTGACTGTCAACTCTTCAGAATTAGGACCCTAAAGATCATTTAACCCAGCTTCTTTGAAAAGATTTCATAGTAATCCAAGGTGGCAAAACCAAGAGTCATATCTAGTTTTTTTATTTCAAGTCTATTGTTGTTCCCACTTCATTACCTCTTGATAATAAAATGTTAAGTGGTAATAATGACTCTAGTATTAACGATGATAACTAGATTTTAGACACCCTTTAATAAGGGGGTAATGATGAAGAAAAGAGAGATGAAGATGTTGACTCGAGTATTTTTGGAGCAGCCCTAGAAAGATCTACAAGATGCTTAGTTTTCTAAGGTGCTGATAAGGAAATGCCCATTTCTCTCCACTGGTCAACTGGGGAGGACAGCCCGTGAGCTTTTGCCAAAGCAGGTTGGAATGATTTAATGGGTATTTCTGTCTCTTAAAAGATGAAGCTTGAAGCTTCACAGAATAGCTCTTTTGAAATCTATGAGTTTTCCTCGTTTCAGCCATACTCACACTCAAATGCAGACATGATTGTATGCGATATATGGAATCATTTGGGAGATAATCCTTCCCCCTTTTTTCTGCTAATTTCTGATTACATGTTAGTTGTTGCAGGATAAAATCACCTAAGTTTCCTTTTTCTTCCATCAGGATCCCATGAGCTGAGTGTCCTGGGAGCCATCCCAGCTATATCCAAACCCCAGCCTTTGTACTCTCACACCTCTCTCTGCCTTCCCACATGTGTAGATCTCTGCCTGGATGCTTTCTCCCTGCTTGATAAAGCTCTTCTTTTCTACCATCTAGTGAAAATGTTAGCTCTTCTGACTTCTTCAGGCAGTGGTCAGTAACTCTGTGCCCCTCTGCAGCACTCCATATATACTCTTTTGGGGCTTCTTAATATCCCTATAACCAGTCATCCCCTTGAAGGTCAGTTCCCTCTTGAGGCTAAGCTCCTTAATCCTTTTTATGTTATACTTCTCTCTGTCCATATCACCTTCCCTTTGGAGGGATGTAACACATGCGGTGTACATTTGTCAACATTTGTTGATTGATTGAATGACCTTTCCTTTAACCCTGTTGTCCTGAAGAAAAGGGAAGTTATGAATTTCCTCCACTTTGACTAGGAGGGAGTTCTTAGCATTGCTTATGGAGGAAGTTTTAGGAGACTTCTCAGAATTTACCAAGCACAAAGTGGATGGGCTGACTCTGAAATCATCAGATAGGTCTGACCATGGGGGTCACCTCCCTGCTCCCTCCATCCTCTTCCTGATACCATTTCTTGCCTGGTTTTTTGAAATAATGTTTATCAGATTGTTTTGGTCTTTTCTTGGGTCTGTATGCGGTAGGATCTCTACTCACTGCATGAAGCTTGGAGAATTCCAGAGGACCAGTGGAAGGGGAGGCTTATTATACCCTGGCTCTGCTAGAAATTTGTTGATTTGTTGTTGATTTTAAAGAGAAGTAATTAATGAAGTGTTCAGAGTTCCTTGGACAAAGGTGAGCCCAGACACTGCTCCTTCATTTCTGCTAGTGCCCTAATAAGCATGGAGAGCGGTGCCACCCTCCCTTGGGTACTAGCTCAGCTACTCCAACCTCTGTGTATTCTCAATTTTTTTTAGGAGCTTGTCAATACTTCTGGCCGCTTCTTCATCATCAATAAGGAAAATTACACCGAGTTGAACATTATGAACCTCCAGATCACAGAAGACCCTGGCGAGTATGAATGTAATGCTACCAACTCCATCGGCTCCAAATCTGTTGTCACCATCCTCAGGGTACGGAGCCACCTGGCCCCGCTCTGGCCTTTCTTGGGAATTCTGGCTGAAATCATCATCCTTGTGGTGATCATTATTGTGTATGAGAAGAGGAAGAGACCAGATGAGGTTCCTGACGGTAAGAGCATCCCTACAAAATAGCTGTAATGTTGGGATTATTTCCTCAGGGTAGTTCTAAGTACCCAAAGAGGACTGTAAAGATGTTGGGATTCAATCCCAAAGGAAAGAAGGAAAATTCTTATACCAGTTCCCTACCCCTAAGATTTTTTTGCATTAGCTTCCTAGAGCTCTAATTAGCTCTCTGTCTGTGTTTGGGTGTTCTTCAAATCCCAGTCCTGCCTGCCTTTTGGGGCCCATGTAGTGAATGGGCAACTATCAGTCTCTTTGTTTAGCTCCATCCTCCTTCAGAATAGATCACCGGGCAGGTTGAGCTTGAGGAAAATCCAAGCCTAGAAGCCACCCCAAGATCACAGGCCACCTGGCCTTTTTGGCAGATTTAATGTATCTAATTGGTTGTCACATGGTTGCCTGGTGTAGCCCCTTCAGGTAATTGCCCCAGCCCAGTCCAGCTGTTCTCAACAAAGCCATTAAACAATCCAGACTTTGGTTTTCTTGGTTGGGCTTTGATAGGTCTTCAAAGGTCTCTACTGGTTGACTTTTCTGTATTTCACAGACAAATGGTGGAGAGTGTCTGATGTAACCACCTACCCAGGTTAAGGTAAAGATAGCTGGGTCGTTAACATCTGGAGTCCATGCCCCAAGGCAGTGCCCTCAAGCTGGCTTAGGGTCAGAGAAGGGAGTGGATAGGACCTCAGGACCACAGCGAATCGTTAAGCACTGGAAAGAAGGAAGAGCTGAAATCTTAATTACTGGATATGCCTAGAGTCAAAAAAGCCCTGGGAAATTTTTATATTTTTTGATCATGGATTTTCATTTCTAACCATGATTACAACCAAGGGGAAACTACTGATGGAGATTTTTATTAGTAGTATTTCAG
Source organism: Arctocebus calabarensis (assembly GCA_963573935.1). Lineage (NCBI taxonomy): Eukaryota > Metazoa > Chordata > Mammalia > Primates > Lorisidae > Arctocebus > Arctocebus calabarensis. The sequence continues at coordinate 38,827 of CAUYON010086763.1, forward strand.
ATTCCTAACGAGCTTTCCATCCCCACCCTCCCGGCTTACAACATGCCCAGCAAAGGGAAATTAATTGGCCAGCCAATCATCTTAACCCCTTTCTCTCACTGGCTAGACTATAAGGATATGCCCATAAGCTCAGCGGAAACTCACTTGGGTGTGATGGAGGGAGTGCCACCCATAGGCCTGTCATCATGGAGGGTTGCCAGCTGTAGTCTGGAGGGATTGCCAGCTGTAGGCCCGGGGTGTTGGAGGAGTTGGCAGCTGTAGTCCTGGGGTGATGAGGTTGTGGCAGCTGTAGTATAGGGGGTGATGAGGGGGTGGCAGCTATAGGCCTGGATGGAGGGGTTGCCAGCTGTAGTCCTGGGATGATGAGGGGGTTGGCAGCTGTACTCTGGCTGATCTTGGGCCTATGCTTGTGCACTTGTACTGTATTCTGCCCCACAGAGGTGACTGTCCTACAGGTGAACACTAGAACTGCGGCACCTCACCATGTTTGTCAGTGTAGGATACTCAGTGAGGGTTAGTGCTCCCTCAGAAAGAGTATAACATGCCAGAGGCTTAAGACACTCTAGAAGGAAATGTCTAAGAGCAATAGCTCTGCCCTTTTGTTTTTCCTTTCTTCTCAGCAGCTCTTAAATCTCTGCAATAAGTTGAGTATTAGTGTGAGGTTGGTGAAGAGTTTTTTTGTTGACACTACCAATATCTGTAGGAAGGCCTGGGGAGCCCCCTCCTAATGTACATTCAGCAGTGAACTGGATGGAGGAGGAGGAGGATGGGCTATAAGCAAATAGTCCTTTTAAGAGTGGTCCGCGTCCCCTCAACACAGATGTCCCCAGGAGTTTTACTTCCCTACTCTGAAGTAAACCTGCTTTCTTAGGATTATCATGTATCCCTAATGCTTTTTACAGATTTTTCTTTCCTGCTACTTATTAGGACTCCCAAGTCACAGTTCACCTGTGTTTAGACCTGAGAGTAAAGGGAGAGAGTTGCCTGACCTGAAAGGGGCCTTTTTATCCTCCCAAAATGCTTTTGCTTTGCCACATAACCACCTTCCTCAGCCTCTCCTTTGGAAAGTTGAGAGGCAAAAAGTAAGAGAAGACAAAGATGGCTTTCAGAACCTGATTTTTGAATTTTAAGACAGGTTGGCCGTCACTGTCATGACAAGAGTGACATATTGGCCTCTCGTGTCCCTGTCAGAGAGTCCAGGCTTTGTCCTAAGAAGTCACTAGATTTGGAAGGTTGCCATTGCAGTGTATGCAGTGGGCTTTCCGGTTAGATTTGAGAAACAGATAGTATCATTCTGTCGTAAAAGTACAAACACTTTCCCAGGGAAGCAGTTACCTTTTTGAAAGTTTCTTGATTATTGAACTTAAATGGGGAACTAGTTTGTAATAGGAGACATCTGTGGCCAGCAAATCTGAACAGCTTCCTGGAGGGAAAATACCTTTTTTAAACTAAGTTATTATATAGACAGTGAACAAATTCTACATAAGAGATGACTGTAGGGTAAGTGCAAAGTAAAACCTCCTTGCTCTAGTCTCTTGGGAGAATACTGTAATGCAAGCAGTTTTTACTTCTTTGTTGTTGAATTTGGGTGAAAAGTGCGGGGTGCTGGAATGATGGCAATGTTTGTTTTCTCTCCTTCCCTTCCTGACAGTCAGTGTGGGCCGGGCTCCATTCTCCATCTCCACACCCCTGCCCTTGCTCCAGCATCTCCATCCCATGCTATTTTCCTTTGTTTCTCTGTCTTTTTCTCCCAAACTCCTCCATGCTCCAGCCGCCTCCCCTTTTTTCTTCTCCTTTCTTGAAAGAAATTGTTAAACAAAAAAATGTCAGTTGTTGTTCATTGAGTTTTCCTTACTCTGTGGCTTTTTCTTCTTTTCTTTTTAGCCACTCTCTCCTGAACTCCTATGCTATTCATAGCAAGGACAAACTCACCTTCTTCCCATGTGCTTCTCCCACATTTATATATAGATAACCTGCATTTATTCCTGTTCAAATAAGTGAATTATATTTGATACAAACTTGAGAGTTTTAGGGGTGATACAATTTTTACCTATCAACCGTCTGTGACTCTGTGTTGGCTTATTTATGCCATTATGAAAATGGGAACATTTTTTATGGGCCGGACATGCTTTTTCCTTGCCAGACTGATACTTGTCAGGATATACCTACAGTTCATTTCAGAACTTTTTAAATACAAACTGATAGTGTTCATATTTTGAGTAGTCTGGTAGTTTTTGGTAAGACACGCCCTTACTAGATAAGCACTAAAGTGAACAATACAAAAAGAAAAAAACACACAAATTTGTAGCAGTCGGTTTGAGTATGGCCGAGATCACTTTAGCGTTCTCACGCTGAAAACACTTAAGAGTTGTTTAAGGTTTAATTGCTTCCTTAAAAAAAAAAGCCCCATGAGCCCCTTGTTATTTTATCTACTGGAGTATACTCTGACCATTTTGTAAATGAAATCTCACTCCCACAGTTTTTAAATCTCCGGTCTCTTTGAGGCTCAGTGCCTAATAGGTTGTCATGTAGGTGAATTATCTACATACCACCTTTTACCAGCCATGTTTTCAGGAACAAGTGAATCATGGAGTCAAATAAGAGGTTTTCACTTTATTCACCACTTGGTTGCATTCCCTGAAAATATTAAACAGTAATTCCCTGAAAAGACGAGGTCAAGCTAGCATTCTCTATTCTCTATCCGTGCCATAGGTAGCACCTGCTTTGCATACACCTGTGTTGGCTCCCTGCTGACTACTCAGAGAGCTACAGGGAGAAGGAGAGTGAACCTGCTTCTTTGTGGAGGCTCTGAGGTCTACTGGGCATTTTATTAACCTCACAGACATCAAATTAAAACCGTAGGAGATGATTTAAGAAAAGAAGTGCTGTCATCAAGATGAACTTTCTATTTTCATATTGGGATAATTTTTTTTTTTGCATTGGGATAATTTTTATAAGCAAGTCAAAGGAACTCTTTTTTGAGTTATGATGCAGAAGATATTCGAGGGTTTGGGGGGCTTTTTTTAGTGGCTCTGATAGATTCAAGCTCTTAAGAGACTTTAGAACTAAGAGCTATACTAATGTTCCCAAACCTATTAGTTTGTTAAAATATCTGGTAGCATATAAACCTTATAGCAGGCTAGGAATATCGAAAATGAAATGAGACTTTTAAATTGACACCAAAAACACACATTTCAGTGTCTGTTAACAGGGGTCATTTGGGACAGTAACAAGTTACCTTATGGAGAAAATGCAACAGAACCAAAAACAAGGGTGGAAATTGGTAGTAACCATTAATCTCTCTTGGATTTAATGCTAATCTGCTGACATCAGGCAAAATTTAAGTGGATTTAGAAATCATAAAACCCCTGGCTCAGCGCCTGTGGCTCAACAGGCTAAGGCACCAGCCACATACACCTGAGCTGGCGGGTTCAAATCCAGCCCGGGTCCGCCAAACGACGAAAGCTGCAACCAAAAAATGGCAGGCGCCTGTAGTCCCAGCCACTTGGGAGGCGGAGGCAGGAGACTCACGTGAGCCCAGGAATTGGAGGTTGCTATGAGCTGTGATGCCACCGTACTCTATCCAGGGTGACAGCTTGAGGTTCTGTCTCAAAAAAGAAACCATAAAACCCCATCTTCTGTGAGATGAATGCAGTGACAAAGGAGCTTTGACCAGAGCATCAGTTCTTTGTTATTTTTACTTTAAAGCTATCTTTTTGGAGGTGATATTGCATTAAGCAATCTGTTACTTACTAGACATGGTCAAGCACCTCTTCTGAATGAGGAAGAGGATGTAGGTGGAGCGAGGGCTGTAGTACATACGGTTGGGAAGACAGAGCATGCAGACAAATCTGTCTGTGCCGCGGCTTCACCAGAAACTTCACTGTCAGAAGGTGGATTCCAGATGCACCTTGTTTCCCTTTCCCCACCAGTCCTCTTCCTGTCATCTAGCTAGTGGCTGTTAATACCCAGGTGGAGAGAACAGTCACTGTTTAAGCTGGCTATCTTGGCCTGAGGGTTTGGGGGTATGTTGATACTTGTCGGTTACTATGACTTCTTTTTTTTCCCCCCTCAATTGCATCAAACCCTTAAAACATGGTGGTAAGTGAGCGATATGCATGCTTTTGGAGTTTGTTTAATCTCCGCTTCAGTCTATACGATGCACAGTTCATAATGTTAACACTTTCTCCAAGTTTACTTCATTCACTTTCACAACTAATTTGGATTTCAGTTTGCTGTTTAATCCTCATTTACTTTTGATTTTCATACCTTTTTTCTGTAGTTCTGTTCTTTCCCCCTCTCCTGACTTCCCTGTTAGGATTAAGTTGTTTTTTGTCTGACCTGTAAGGGAAGTGGCACTAGATAGTGATTCAGTCCAGGAGAGTGGGGAGATATGAGGCTCTTTCCTTTGTTCTTTGTCAATGTGAAAGTGGATTTGGGGAGAGAGAGAAGGGGGCTCCAGGGATTTGGTCACCAGTGTGAGAGTGCTGCTCCCACTTGCAGGCATGGCAGCTGCGCCAGAGCACTGTCGCTAAAATACCTCCACGTAGCTCTTTGCATGTTACCAGCTTGTAGGGCTGGAAAGTGATGTTACTAGTCAGACACCAGGGAAAGCCTCCATTCCAAAAGGAAAAAAACCTGTGGTTGCGAGGTGCTTGGGTTGGTGCCTACAGTGTCACGCTTTGAGAAGATTAGCCTGGCCATTGCAGTTCTCCCTCCCCTGCTTTTTATTTTAAAATTGGGAGTAGATCGGTGTTATTCTTGATTCAGCTATCTTGCATTAGAAGTTTGTATTTTTGGGTGCACAGCCAGAGCATTAAAAATATTCTAAGTTTGCTCCTGTGTCTTTTCCTTTAAATCCCCAAAGTGCTTAGTTCCTAGCATGTAGCTGAGCTGGCTTGGCCGAGATGCGGAGCATTATGATGTTGTGAGGGAGGATTTAGTCTGGGCTTGTGTGTCTAGTACCTGGTATGTCTTTGTGTATCTACACTGCATACACAGCACACAGATGTCTTGGGTGTCCTCCAGTCTTAGTTTGTTCTCTGTATCTGTTTGATAGTGTATTGTTGTTAGTAGTGGACTCCTGTGGACACTGGTGTGTCACTAGCCTATTGTTCTGGCTGATGAGTCATTGGTTTGTGGTTAGTTCTTTTTTTCGAAATCCGTTTTTGCTCCAGTCACTGTGTGTGCTGGCAGTGGCTTTGCCTCTCCGTTGCCTTGAAGGAACAGGTGGAGCAATGTCTCCCTCTGACAGACATTACTCCCGACGTGTGCTCCTGCAGATGCCTACACTGAGACTGTGATCTCCATAATTGCTTCATGTGCACCAAGCCCCCTTGTGGAATCCTGCTGAAAGTTTTTCTAGAAGCCTTCAGTGAAATCAAACTGGATCATGTAGTCCACCTGCCTTTTGTATAATAAAAACAAACTAAGAGCACTTGTTCCCTCCCCTTTGTGGGTCTTAAAAAATTCTTTATCTGCTTAAAGGGGACCAAGTTGCCCTTAGTTGAAATAGGAAAGACAAACTTACAAATCAGAATCATAAAGTATCTACTTAAGAAGGCTTCTAAACTCAGATTAATACATGCTTTTTGATTAAAAAAAAAAAAAAGATAAGGCTCACCTGGGTTTGGGTTCTGGTTTAGCAAGAGTGAGCCTGTCTTCGTATCTGAAGTCTTTTCTAGAGGGATGTCACTGCTATCCAGCTCTCCTTGGCGTGTCACAGAACATCCTCTGGTATGCACATGCTTGTTGCTGGTGTCGCCCAGCATGGCTAACCCAGTATTAGGTTGAACTATTGTGGCTGCCTCTTCCTCAGTCTCATTCTCCAGACTAAAGACTCGCCTAAAGATTACAAAATAGCAAGAAAAACAGAGTGCCCTTTGGGGAAGCAAGGATGTGTAGCTAAATGTATGGAATATACACATCCGTTTACATTGCAGGGTTGAGCCAAAACTGCATGCGTTCACCACAAGAAAACAAACAGCAGGATTTTACAACTGAAATGTTGGTTTGTCTTTTCATCTAAGAGTGAACCACTGGAACTTGGGGACAAGATGAGTATAATGATATTGCAGCCTATCTGTCCGCTACAGTTGCAGTTTTTCATGACAAGCATTCAAAGTGTTAACTAAAACCATTGAAACAACATACCTGCCATTAAAACTTGAATCTAAAAGTAATAACTCCATGAGTGTTTTGCACTTCCAGATGGAATGGCCTTTAATAAATGCTATGAACAGCCATGTTTGCCACTTGCACTTGCTATTCTATTAATCTGTTTGCAGAGTCTAACAGTTTTCTCCTTTCTTCTCCTATCGTTCATGGATTATTAAACTGAACACCAATGTAGATGATGAACCAGCTGGGCCAATGTAAGTACTTTTCTGGACATTTATTCAATAGTTTGACTGAATTATGTTGTATTTGCATTTAATGAAATGGGTAGTTAAGATTGTACAGGAAGGTCGTGAGTGAAAATGAAGTTTGCAGTGTAGACCTCTTAGTCTGACATGGATTTGACTAGCCTATTTGATTCTCAGGACAGGCTGCATAGTCTTGTTTTTGGTAATCATACATATTAGAGTACCAGGTAAAAAAAATTGTTTAAAGTTTTGCATATTATGTATGCTTAAACGGATAATGTAGGGGAAATGACCAGCATATTTGAGGCTTTTAGTTTTGTTAATTTCAAGCTGGACTGTAGCATAGACAAATCTCTCTTGGATAAGCTGGCATCCAAAGGAGATGGAGTTGCACGTATGGAATCACTCCAAGACTTTAAGGAGTGAAGCAGGCAAACAGTGCTCAAATTATTTAAGTATCAGAGTGCACAGCACTGCCAGCTTGTGACTAGCATTTATTAGTTAGGATAGACAGTGACTATTCAGTGGAGAAAAATTTACTTTCACTTTTACAGTAATTTGGATTATAGTTTAGAAATCATAGTATATCGTCTGCCCTGGGAGTCAAAAGGATGATTAATGAAGGTAGATACAGGTTGAGTATACTAATATGAAAATCTGTAGTCCAAAAATGCTCCAAAATCCAAAAATTTCTTGAGTGCTGACATGATGCCCAAGGGAAATGCTCATTTGAGTTGTGTTTGGAGTTTGGATTTTTGGATTAGGGATGCTGAACTGGTAAGTATAATGCCAATATTCCAAAATCCAAAAAAGCTAAAATTTGAAACACTTATGGTTCCAAGCATTTTGGGTAGGAAAACTCAACCTGTATATACCTTTACATAAGGAATATTTTTATGCACTAATATTGTACGGTAAAATTTCTTACTACACCAGGGATGGCAGTAAGTGAAAGAGTCCCTATATTTCCATGTGTTAATACTTTCAAAAGTTGTTACTGACCAAGTTTAATTCATGTAATGCAATTTTTCCTCCAAAGGAAAACCAACTCTACCAACAATCACAAAGATAAAAACTTGCGCCAGAGAAACACAAATTAAGTACTGCTTATAATGTAAGTATGTACATTACTTTAGCAGTTTTAAAAATTATATTCAAACGAATGTGCCTCTGTTGACCTTGTTACAAATTTAGTAGTTGGTCTTCTGTTGAAAGGTCTTTGCGTTCATTTCAGAGCAGCTGATTGCTGATAGAAGTTCTGCCCTCCCAGTTTAGCAACTGGAAACATTTTCAGCTGCATTGTTTCATTTACATAAATGCCATTTCAGAATATGTATGATGTTTAAAAATAAATACTTTGAGCTACTATTTACTTGTATCTTTAAAAAGAGGTAAAGATTAAATTGTCACCTTGTGGGGTGGATTATTCCCAGAGGCCTATCAGGCCTTGCTTCTGAGGGCAAGATAGGAATGGTGGTCAGACAGCAGCAGGGCCAGAAAGCCTCCTGTTGGGCACATGGAGATCAGAGTTTCACACCACATCCCTGAGCATGCTATTGGAACCAAAGCCTTACTTTACGTGGCACTTTGGTGGCATTTGAGTAACTGTTCATATACTCCCTTTTAATTTGAAATTCATCTTTTCAGATTTTTAGGTTCCTGAAACTGGTGGCAACATGACCTGCTAAATTTTCTGCTTGGACCTCTTTGGTTCTCTCCCCTTTTCAAGTGAGCACCACCATGACAACTGTCTAAAAGCATGCCTTATTTAGCCTCTCCTGTAAGGGTGACCTAGCCAGGTACATTTTAAACAATGCTTCAATGTAGAAGATGTAAACTATTTTGGGCTTGATGTGCTGTGAATGTTGCTTTTTTTCCTTTGTTAAAATATTTAAATAGAAGTTAAATGGTCCTCTGAGGATCAGATCGTGCATGCGCCATTTTTTACTTAATGCAGCTGTTAAATTGGCAAAGCTCTAAAATGCATTGCTGCCATCTAGTGATACATTTTTGTAAAGTACAGCAAAACCTACAGATATATACAGTATATAAATATATATATTTATATTTTTGGGGGTGGGAGAAATCCAAAATAAAGTAAATGCTTGTTTCATTTTTAAGCTGCTGCTATTCATTCCTTATTGTATGTTGTCAAACAAGGAGATGTGCAGTTCTGGTTCATACAGATGAATAATATAAACTGAAATCTTTAATTTTAAGGGCTTAACCTAAGACTTTAATAAGAAGTTGGTACAGTCCACTGAATGGGTATAATGAATTGCAGTAAATACATACACATGATTGCTTTTTATGTGATTTTTCTTTTGTTAAATCATGTAAATTCTTAAATCCTTTTGCATTGATGTGTTGAACCTTATTCTTGTACATTCAATCAAGGCAAACTTTTATAATTTTCCTTCTGTTTTCCTTGACCTGGAAATGTTATAGCATGGTGATACTCTATGCAACTATAGTTATACTTTTTGATTTGACACTGTATTTTTCACATTGATTTAATGATTGATGGTAGATTTTGTAATCTAACAGGGTTCTCATGCAGTACGTTAACTGTAGATGCATGATACTGGTGTTTTGTGTAATTGTTGCAGTGCAATGATGTATAAAAAAGTGAATTCACCTGTTTTTAAAAATAAAACATTGATAAAAGGTGTTTGGAATAATACTCTTTATTCTAATAATATCTTCTTTAATTTTAGGAGGAAGCATTTTACAATATTTTGAAGTTCCTGAGTTAGATGTGTAGAGGGAACTTTAATTTCTAAACCCTGTCAGCTTTTTAAGTTCTTTTTCTACCTCTTCCACAAATGCTGGGAAATTCTGATCCAGGAGGCACAAGCGAAGAAAGGGGCCTAACTCTTCCACACCCCATGCAGATTGTTCATAGACAAGGGGCAGCTCCTCCGAAGCCAGGAGAGACTGTGGGGACACCAGAAGAACAGTTCATTAGAGATTACAGGGGAGAACACAGAAAAACAATGCTTTAAGGAAAATTAGGGTTCATAAGCCTTATAGGCTTCTTTTACATAGTATTTTTTACTGTTGCATTTATAATTTTATATATACATTTCCTGAATACACATAGAAAGTGAGATAAACCTGTATCTATAAGTATTTCAACTGTATTGATTAAATGATTTACAAAATTGAGATCCTGCTTTGATGAAGAAAACTATGCTGATAACCTCCTATGGACTGATAAACCTATTAACAGATGAACTGGTTCACCTTCCCCACAGCATCGGTTGTACAAGGGGTGTGAATGGTTCCCTGTGTGGAAGCTGGGTTCTGAATGTAAGAGAGAGGTCACAAATTGCCCAAAGGATGCAATTAGCTTACCAACACACTTTGCTTTTGGCCATCTGTGAGATCTGACAAATAGTCATGTAGAGTATTTCCATCACCTCCCCCCCAAATTTGCTCTTGTTACCTATTGTGGTCAAATTCTTAAGACCTAACAACCACTGATCTCTCTACTCCTTACAGTTTTTATTTTTTTTTTATTTTTTTTGTAGAGACAGAGTCTCACTTTATCGCCCTGGGTAGAGTGCCGTGGCGTCACACTGCTCACAGCAACCTCCAGCTCTTGGGCTTAAGCGATTCTCTTGCCTCAGC